>CM050163.1:561863139-562055639 GCA_027410445.1 Discoglossus pictus
ATAGATGTAAGTTGTCTACTTTATGTTCCACTTTATCTTCTACTTTATGTTCAAAGGAAGGGGGTAGGTGTTAGATGTATAAAATCATTTAACAAATCCATCTCCTTCCCCACATCTCTCTCTACTGATAAGATAAGTGCCCCTCCTCAGAAATTGTGAACATTTTACATAAAAGGTTTTAAAATATTCAGATTTTCTCTAAGAATGTTTTTATGATACACAGCTGCTAATGTTGTTAGTAATTAATCTTGAATACCAATGGTCCTTCTATAGTACACTGGGCCTGATCACTGTATTCACTAAAGATTGCGATTCAGCCAATTGAATAGGGCTCTATATAAGCACTTTTTACAGAAGTTTTTAGTTAGTTAGTTAGCTTTTGGATAAAGGTTTACTAACTAAAAACTTCTGTAAAACAAAATATGCTGTGTGCTTATATAGAGCCCTATTCAATTGGCCGAAACGCAATTTAATAAGGCTGCTGATCTCCTCCCATATCTTATTCTGAAGTCCTGGAAGTGCCCACTCCCATAGTTATATCTTATTTTATAGTCTATTTGCCACAATATCCACAAAGCAAGGTCTAATATTACTGTTATACACCAGGTGATTCCTATTTTAATAGTAGGATGAACTATTTATACTTCCCTCTAAACTATTACTTACAAGGGGGGATTTACTAATGGACCCACATGGTTATACTCAGAGGCCCCAAAGTGATACATTATCGAATATCCTCTTTCATAGGTGACAAATAAATAAATACTGTTAATGTCCCTTTAAGTTGTGCATGCCCCTTATTATAATTCCCTTTGTGCCAATCGCAGCTCGTGAACATTACTAAATATATATTCCTATGATCTTTTTCATATACCTGGCTATTGGGATTTATGGCATCTTTGGATATAGACTTAAGATCCCTAGAATAATAACTATATATAAGTAAATACCACAGATTTATATTTAATAATGTGATGTGGGAATTTTAACAATAGTGATTAAAGGTTATGTTTTAATACTTAATAAATGATCATCCTAATGAAGTGTGTACCAAATAAATTATTACTTTCCTTTCTTGTTTATACTAATTTCTTATATTTTCATAATCAGGTCAGTACTTTTTGACCAATAAATGTTGGGATTATACTATAATATACTAGAATTTTCTATTCCATAAGGAAATATTTTAATCTTACTAAATGTGTAGATCTGTTTTACTTAGATGGTCTTGGATGTTTGTTTGCCCTTTCAAACGATATTTTAAGTCTAGTTCCTCAAACACCCTGAAAAATGGCACCATGATCTGGAGGTCAACGTATCGTCCTTGACATGAGACTGAAAGTAAAACAGATGATCGGAGTCACGTGACGGGAACATAGAAAAGTGGTTAATATTGTGTATTTATTTAGAAACCTCAGCTCTATTTTTCCAGAGGGTGGGAAATCCATCCCTGGCCCCTGAAAGAGCAAAGAGGTTAACTGAAAACTCCTGAGTTTGGCATCTCCATTGAAGTTGGTGGGGGAGTGGAAAGTGCCTCAGGCATCCTAATAGGTGAAGACGTCTTCATCAACATATCAGAGGAACCAAAACAGAGATATTTCCAGATAACTTCAAACAACAGCTATGAGGAGCAAACTGGATCCAGATGGCAAGTAGGTGAAGATCACCCGTGAGAAACATGGGTCTGATGAAGAGTCATGAGACACCGGCCTTTTACTTGTATATGATGACATATCTCTGGGTCTAAAGGAACAAATGGCAAATAGACTGTTGGTCTTCTATCAAACTCTTATAGACCAAAGTGAGGAGCAAATGTCCCCATGAGTGGTTGCCACTCTAATATACCATTATCACCCATTTGGGGACTATTGATCCTGTACTATCCCTATATTAGAAGCCCTTTGTTGTGTTGATAGGCACAAAGGGGGATCAGCAAGAGGACTGTTTAACCAAATTGTGGATTCAGTTGGTAGAGGGTGTAACTTCAGTACCCTTCAAAAAGGTGGTGTTTATGGTCTAATTTTCAGACCTCTGATTTCGGGTTACTGAGGTTTCTCTGATTAAGCCTATTTTAATTTATCTTGTCAATCCAGGATATTTTTATAGTTTTTTCATCACCGTTATTTACTAAGTATTGGCTTAATAAATAGGTTTGTACTACCCAGTTTGTAGTTTATTATCTTCTATCAAACTCTACCAAGCTGGAAACCATTGTGTCTTTTGGTCTTAAAATTATTATCTACAAAAATAAAAATAACTAATTCTAGAGTTGTGTTGAAAGGATCCATTAATGGGCTTGGAATTGGGAGACCCCACTTTACCTCTAAGGATGCTTTGTGTCCTATTAAATTAAAATGATACTGTCCAGATTGTAGCAAGGACCAAAACTCAGCTGGACCGGCCAATGAATGGATCGCACTGGTTGGGTCCTCTTAGGTTCCTGTGTATTGGTGCTATGGATTCCCTGTAAAGAGGCGGCTTCAGGACCGGTTAAGATGGCAGTTAATAAGTCCAAAAAACACTAAATAAGAAATGGTTTGAATGCATTGTATTTCCTCACTATGTCTCAAGCATAGAGCAAGAAGTAGAGAATAAGTATTAGGTATCCAAATAGTGAGGATGATGTTCTGCTCCCATTCCTCTGAGGCAAACCACACTTTGATGCTCGGAAAGATTGATGGCACATGAAAACGGTCAGAGGTGGAGATGGATAGATGAGGCCACTGAAGCAATGAACATGAGTTTGAGAGAGCTCAGAGAGGCGGTGGCTGACTGGTGTGCCTGGTGTGCTGTGGTCCATAGGGTCACGGAGAGTCTGGCATGACTGAACAACAAAAAGTAACAAAATATTAAATAATAAAAATTGTAATTAAAAATATTTTATGCTCATGCCTTATATACCTGTTATTTTACTAATTTTGACATAGTTTGCATATAGATCATGTTGACTTCTGTGCCGTATACTAACTAAGAAAACGCCCAAAACATCGTGTTTATATAAAGTAGGAGAGACAGGGGAGGGGGCTAACAGCGAGCCCCTGGAAGGACATGTTGTATCTCAATAGCTAAATCATCCGAATAACAAAACATGCGTTCACATACAAACAAGTCATTATTATAAATGATAGAAATAGATTTGTTGGTAAACAACCAAGTAAACAAAACCAGCAACAATAAGACTTTTTTGCCAAATAAAAATTGTTGTATGGTTCACATTAAAGTCCCACTGGAGAAAAATATTTAAAATATATTCATTGGAAAATAGTCTATATTTCATTTGGTTTTATGCTGCTCCGAAATCTATCAGTTTGTTTTTTGCTGATTAACTTCAGGATCAGGGTTAAGGAAAGCTAATTAGTTTGAGAAGACAGGATTCCCTAGAGAAGGCTCTGATGCTGGGAAAGATTGAAGGCATGTGAAGAAAGAATCGTTTCATTGAAGCAATGGACATGAGCTTGAGGGAGCTCAGAGAGGCAGTCGCTGACAGATGTACTTTGATTACTGCAGTCCGAAAGGTCACAGAGAGTTGGAAACAACTGAACGACTAAACAACAACAAATTATCAGAAAAAAAGGATTAGAAAGGATCGGGTCACAAAAGAAAATGGCATAATTGAGTATAAAAGATACAAATGTAAGAGCTGTGTTTATATTTTTATTTTCTCAAGACAAATAAACAATATGACAACACACTCTTATTGAGTTAAGTAAAAATGTTAAAAAAAAACAATAATTATATTTTTTTATTTTCTTATTTGTTATTTAACTATATTTTTTATTTTCTTATGTTTTATTTAATTATATTTTCGTGTTTCTTATTTGTGTTTTTTATTTTCTTGTTTTTCTTCATTTGCTGTTTTATGGAAGGATTGGCCCTTTAATTTGGG
This sequence comes from Discoglossus pictus, assembly GCA_027410445.1. NCBI lineage: Eukaryota > Metazoa > Chordata > Amphibia > Anura > Alytidae > Discoglossus > Discoglossus pictus. The sequence goes on from CM050163.1 coordinate 561,867,026, forward strand.
ATTGCACCTTTAATTTGCCCATTGGCTGTTACTTTGTATCAGTATACACTGTACTGCGCGTTTCTTACATGTATTAGTTAAGTCAGTGAGTCAGCCTCACTAATTGGAAAATAAGGGCTGTAGAATTGGATGTAATCGCATAAAAATGCTCTCCCCTCCACGGTGCCTTTAATTCCAACCAGCTGCCGTTAGATTTCCACTTGACAATATTTCTGGATTAAATTATTTCTCTGTAGCTTTTTTTCTCTTTTTTGCGGTCGATCACTGGAGTAAATGTAACGCTCGGCACAGAAATCTGTCCAGAATCGTCTTTCAAGTGCGTAATAGAGAGCGGCGCGGCAAACCGCAGAGTAACTAATTGGGACAGAAATATCCCCTGGTAAAAACAAACACGTTATAAGAGGACGGGGCACATCATGTGTGAGGCGCGAACTTGTCACGAGCGCGCAGTAATGCGGACAGCACAAAGCAAAGTACATCAAATTATTACCATCTTTTTTGACAAAGAACCATCAAAAATACTAAGGGGTTAACAAAGATCAGGGGGAAGAACAAGAGGTCATGGACTGAAGAGGATAGTAAGGTGGAATGCACAAGAATTGTGATTAGACAAGTAAAAAAGTATTTATTATAACAGTTAACAGTCAAAGACTTAGACCTAGGGCCACACATTTTCAAGGGCACCCTCTAATAATATATATCTTGTGACAGAGTCATACAAGATGTGCATGTGAGTCACAAAGCTCTGTTCCCTCAGTTAACTACTCTGCTCAGTTGATTAGCTGCACCTGGGCAGACCTGATTTAAGACTGCTCCTGGAGTATGGGAGGGGCAGCTTATGGACTGTTTGTTTGCAGTTTGTCTGACCTGGAGCAAGACACACACAGTGAGACAGCAGCCTGCAGTGTATGAGCACTTCGAGCAGAGTGGAAACCTGGAAATCTGAAGGATTTACAGGCCAGTGATCCACCCAGGTTTAGCTGGATGAGAGCTGGTTAGTGACGAAACTGTATATGAGTTAAGGTCATGCTTCAGTGGGATCTAGGACTATTATTTTCATGGTTTGTTTGGTTTGTTAATTTTGGATCAATAGTTAAATTCCAGTTCATCGTACCACTAGCATCACTGAATATGTTGTCACTCTACAGATAAAAGTGTAATAATAAATATAATGGGGGTTCTGCATTAACATTAATGGATCTAGGGCACCATAAAGAACATTATAGGTTCTATTTATAACTTTGGCCATTGTGAAGTTTAGTTTATAAAGAAAAATAGGACCACAGTAGTCCTATAATTATAAAAGGTTGCAGACTAAAACTCTTCACTGTTTGTTATTGTTTAGTCATTCAGTCGTGTTGGACTCCACGTAACCCTATGGACCGTAACATGCCAGGCAAATCTGTCAGTCACTCTGAACTCCCTCAAGCTCATCTTCATTACTTCAATTACCTCATGTATCCATCTCCACCTCTGCCATTTCCCTCTCTGTATGTCTTCAGTCTTTTCCTGCATCAGAGTCTTCTCTAGAGCAACCCGTCTTCTCTTGTGATTTGGACGAAATAATTGACCTTCAGACCTTCCAGTGGACAGTTTGGCTTCATTTACAGCAGTATTGATTAATTGGATCTTCTTGCTGTCCAAGGTGAAATACCTCTTTAAAATGTATTTAACGCATCATTTTCCTGTATAAATATTGTCATAAAAACTGATTATACTAAAAGAAACCGCCAATAAAAGCTCAATGGCAGGAGCAGTGAGGCCGAGACCCGAGCAATGAACACCAAGGACCACTTGACACAGATGTTTATTCTCTTCTTTGTGGCTCCCTCTGTACATGAAACACATTCCCTGGAAGCCTCAGACTACAAACAATCAAGACACAAAGGAGCATCTTACAAGGGTCACACGGATCAGGATTGCTTCACGTATCAAAGAAATCTACTGCCGACGCAATCTGTCAGTTGTAAGGTGAGCTCAGGAATACATTTTATTGGTTTAGAGAGGAACGGTCACTATTAAATAGGCGCTGTAACGGAGCTGGAACACGCAGTCCAATATCTTCGCTGGTATACGGTAAAATACACAAGAGGCACTACAGTTTCACCATCCCCGACCTCCCATATTGGACGACACACAATTTGGGAGTCAAATGAATACTGACTTTATTCTGTTCTGCAGAAATATTTATAACCATCTCTTCCCACAGGCAATACACATGCCCATATTTGGCCACACAATACACATAAAGAGAACAATAGGTGGGTCACACCTCCCCGAGGCTCCCTGGCAACTTTGATACAATCAGACGTTGATTCAATTACACTTCTTTGTTCTTATCTGAGAATGAAAACACTGTATACAATAGACTTCCTTTATCTTATGCGGAGTCGCTGTAACAAGATTATCTCCCATGCTAAGTAGCTGCAAATGTCTGGGACAATATTCTGCAGAGCATCAACCAACATACATGCAGTATAATAGTAGGATCATATTTTAACCATAATAATCATAAAACAGGGTAAAACAGTGATGGGTTCCGTTACAGGCGCAATGGAGCAATTGTAAGTTACTGGAGCCGCAATGTAGCCCGTAAACTAAATAGCTTTTCAATTTGCGTCTTTTAGCTACGATTTGCGGGTTACGGGCTGAAAATCCCTGCAGTTGTCAAAATCGTAACTCTGACCCATCTAAGCCTTTGATCTTTCAAGTACGTAAATGTTATAATCGCAAATCGATATCCGATTGTTCCAATTCCTCAAGCCCACAAAGGTTCTCACACCCGTAAATCACAAATATAGAAGAAAATCCTACGAGTACCAGATAGGGCGCGCAAGGGGGTTAAACACCTGATCATAGCACTGTAAATGCAAATACATAATCAATATTCAACTTTAATATAGGGAAAGTGATGATATACATTAGAATTGATTGCTCAACAGTCTCAAGCCCGCAAATCTGCAATCAAAATAATTGACGTGTAACCTCCATGTTTTACTGACGTCATGATGACGGACTCATTACGATTTCTAAATGGGTAGTTATTGCCTTGCTTAATTGATCATGATCACGCTCTGAAATGCTACTTACGAGTGTATAGGCTTTCGGCCAGGCAACTGCAGGCTTGATCAATTGAATCACTCTTTAACTGTTGCCATTCTCAAGCCCGCAGACGTACTGAAGTCAACTGCAATTGAATGGAGGCCATAGATGGCAGATAAGAAATAGGCTATTTAGTCATTTAAATGGATAGCCTTATGATTATCCTGGCATGCTTCATTTCCCACGCTTCCACATTAAAGGTATATAGAAGATTTCTGGGTGTTACTAGGTATATAATATATCTATTTACTTTTTTGCACTTTATTTTATTAACAAGTGCTTATAAGCTCTGTTTTACTGCTTAAAATCAAACAAATGGTCTCTGTATGTGTCTGCCGTATGCAGCATATGCAGACACAGACTCTGTGTAGTGTCCTAGCCTATTAGGGACCCTGTGTCAAAAAACTTGGTGCAACATGCTGCTGAGACGTGGTCCTTGATATAAATTGTATATAGTAGCAGAATTATATTTGCTTCCCTGGCTTCTATACCCTTCTTAATACATGCTAATATTTTATTTGCCTTTGCAGCTGCTGCTTGGCTTTGAGCGCTGTTACCTAGGTGGTTGTCCAGAAAGCTCCCAAATCCCTTTCAATATCTGATACACCTAGATTTGCTCCATTAAGATTATAAATTGCCAGATACATTTACATTTATTTGTATTAAATCTCTTCTGCCATTTAGTCGCTCATTTCTCTAATTTATATAAATCCCCTTTGGGGGGAAAGCACATCATTATCTGATTTAATTACCTCGCACAACTTGGCGTCGTCTGCAAAAATGGAGACAATACTTTCCAATTCTTTACAGATTTGTTTCTTCATTGTCCGTTATGAGGTCTAGTTCATATATAAACATGGGACCACAGTAGTCCTATAATTATAAAAGGTTGCAGACCCGGATCCTCGTACACTGCACATCAAATGGCGCAGTAATTTCCCTCAATACTCGCCCAACATTACACTAATCAGGCGGATTCTCTACATTAACCCCGATCCCTGGCCCCCAGCGTGCGGCTGTTAGAAAGTCATTTGCATGCGCTTTCCTCTAATTGCATTTAAATGTATCTAATTTCCAGATATTGTGGTGGTCTTGTTAAACTGCGTGTTGGGTTTATTGAAGCCGCGCGGTTCTGGCTTTGCGCCAGGACCATGGTGCTCAGGAAGCCTGCGGTCTGGAGCTCGTTGTGTCACTGAGCCCTTATAATGTTGTGTGGCACTTTTTAACATCATTTTAATCCCATTTAACGAGTGTCCCACATGTGTTCAGTTTATATATAGTGTGTGTGCGCCGAGAGAGGGTCTGGCAGGGTGTGTGTCACAGCGCAGGAATGTCTGCTACACATTAACAAAAACGTAAAAGTCATCTAATACTCTGTCCTCCTCTATCCTCCTCTGTCCTCTTCTGTCCTCCTCTATCCTCCTCTGTCCTCTTCTGTCCTCCTCTGTCCTCCTCTGTCCTTCTCTTTCCTCCTCTGTCCTTCTCTTTCCTCATCTGTCCTCCTCTGTCCTCCTCTGTCCTCCTCTGTCCTCCTCTCTGTCCTCCTCTCTGTCCTCCTCTCTGTCCTCTTCTCGGTCCCCTTCTGTCCTCCTCTGTCCCCTTCTGTCCTCCTCTGTCCTCCTCTGTCCTTCTCTGTCCTCCTCTGTCCTTCTCTTTCCTCCTCTGTCCTTCTGTCCTCCTCTGTCCCCCTCTGTCCTTCTGTCCTCCTCTGTCCTCCTATCTGTCCTCATCTGTCCTTCTCTGTCCTCCTCTGTCCTCCTCTGTCCTCCTCTGTCCTTCTATATCCTCCTCTGTCCTTCTCTATCCTCCTCTGTCCTTCTCTATCCTCCTCTGTCCTTCTTTCCTCCTCTGTCCTTCTCTGTCCTCCTCTGTCCATCTCTTTCCTCCTCTGTCCTCCTCTGTCCTTCTGCCCTCCTCTGTCCTCCTATCTGTCCTCCTATCTTTCCTCATCTGTCCTCCCCTGCCCTACTCTGTCCTTCCCTGACCTCTTCTGTCTATATATTTCTATTTTGGATAATATCTATGAAAAAGATTTGTTTTTCCAGGTTCTCGCTGAAGTGGAATTCCTAATGGTTCTTTGTTCCGTAATACAGACATTACCTAAACAAATTCCTGAGCTAATTGGTAAGGTTTACTTAAAGGTTTATGTTTCTTAAAGATAAGAAAATTGTCCTCCCTGAACATATGGACCCTCATTCATTTGCTAATTTTTTTAGATCCGGGCTCACAAATGGAGGTCACAAGCTACTTTGCTATTCAATTGGCTTCAGTTTGCGGGCTCTGATCGAGTTACTTGCTCCGACCTGCGATTCCTAGCTAGCCCTTGCGATTTTAAAAATCGCAAGTTAATGCCCTCCAAGCTTTTGATCTTTCACAATCACAAGGCTAAAATCGCATATCGCTATTCCAATTTCTCCGATTCCCCCTTCCTAACCAATCCGTCAAGCCCGCAAATGGCAAAAATCCAACCACAAGTTACTGGTAGCAAGGAGGTCTCGCAAGGGCTTGTAAAGCCCTTATGTATGATCCTCCTAAATGTCCCCACTGCTGCTCGCCCCTCTAATTAACCCATGACTGTTACTGAAAATAAAAAAAGAATTACTGAAATAAAAAAAATAAAAAATAAATGGTTAATTAGTCCACTGACCTGGTCAAAATGCCCCTCCAGCAGTGTCCAGCAAAGCCCTGGTCTTCAGTTGTCTGTCCCAGGAAAGGCTCCTCCAAAAATGTCCTGACGTCCTGTCAGTACACATAAACTTACAACCTGTATTTAAAAAAAATGGTTAATAGTCTAATTACCTGTCCAAAATGCACATCCAGTCGTGTCCAGTGATGCCTTGGTCTTCAGTCCTTCTGGTCCAGGCACGGGCCCTCCAAAAAAATCATTTCTAAAAAAAACAAACAACTAGCAACAGAGCTCCTCACCACAAATGGAGGTTCCCGCGCATGCTCCGATATCAAAAACCCAAATTGCGCCTTCTGATTGGCTGAAATCACTGTCAATTAGATTTCAGCCAATCAGAATGGAATACAGGGGTGTATAATTTAGCTAGAGGGTCCTGGCCAATGAATAGCCCTGGCAATAGTAGACCTAATGGAGCACGCAACTCAATCGCAGGCATTTGGCTGCCTGTGATAGAGTTGCGAGCCCCGAATTGAATGAGGCTTCATGTCTATTTCCCAGAACATAAATTATTTCTAGCATATATAACTGACACCCACACACACATTGGTGAACATCCTAAGACAGCAACTTGAATTATATGCAATAAGATGCAAAAACCAAGACAACGACGCCAACTATGTTATTACAAATATCTGTATAACTGAGTAGCCCCAAAGTGTGTGCATATTAACTCTATTGTATAGGGATTATCAATATCTTTTCTATGATCCCTATATATGCTTGTCTATAGTCATATGTATATCCATATCTATTGCTTAATCATAGGAATACTTAATGCTATTTGTAATGATATAATAAAAACACTATATACACAGCACTTTTGGAGGTGGATATAAAGCCTGAAAAAAACAGTATAACCACTATTGATCCAGCTATATTATATTTAGTATTGCAATGTTTTTACTAGTAGGCAAAAATTGCTACTGACATATCCAGACCTCCATTGGGCTGAGTCATTTGATGAACTAGGTATGATATAAAGTCTAATATTTCTTTGAATGTTATTTCTTTTTCATTACAATCATGAAGATATTTTGTTAATTTATTATAAAATAGATTGCTATATCAATATTTATCTGATATATACAATATACCATTATAATTTGGGCATTATAAGTCGACATATAATTTGCTAATTGATTTTATAAATACCACAAATATCAGCTATTATAGCAATCTAATATATCCGATAATTAATTGTGATGAAACACATTTTCTCTTTTGAATTAGAGATAATATTATAAATCAACTATAAAATCATATGATATTGGTAGTGTGATGGTATGATATCTTAATAAATAGATATTTGTAAACATACTAAAATAATCAAATCTATCTCTAATGTCATAATTACATTTTAATAACATTAAGCATATTGTGCATGTCTTATATATAATGATGCGGACAATGTGATAATAACTGATACTTAATAATTGCTGTACCTTGATATATATCTGTTACAATTGTTTATATCATCTTGTTATATAAAATATACTGAATCATTATGTTTATTGATTTATAATAAATATCCTTTCACATAATACAGTTCTGTTTATTTCATGAGGCCAATGCTCATATATATTGTGTAGTAAGAATTTGTAATTAGTCAAAATTGGCAAATACATGAAATATGTAATTTTTTTTATTTTTAATAAAGGTTATTGATATTAATAATATCACCATATTAATTGCCAAAACCCACAACAATATATGGCCCCTTAAACCTATATAGTGTCTCTTTGCAGACCCATGTGTAGGTCTAACACTGCCATTTTAATGCCTCATACATAATCATCGATAAAAATATGCACCAAATGTATAAAAGTTGAATAAAATGGTTTGTTAGATTTGACGCGGCTCCTAAACAATAGTAAATTAATGACTTGCTTCAGGGCATTAATTAATTCCCAGCCCCCAGAGAGGCTCACTTTGTGCGCCCGACTCAGTCGTTGTCATCTGCCGCATTACATGGCGCTGCCAGCACATTTCTGCACTTTGTGTAAGTTGTATTGAGTTTCTGTGTCATCTGCTGCCAATTGTGTCTCTGTAGACATGAGATTGGGTGGGGGGTCAGAAGTGGAGCAGGAAAGAGGGCGAGCAGTCACATTCCTAATTACAACATAAAAATGCATCATTAGTGGTCTTAACAGTTCATCATTAGTCTGCCTCCCGTCAGGTCTGCGCCTCACAGCTTGCACTCTACGCGTTTCGTGCAGTCGGGTTCCTATTAAGAAGAAATTTGTTTAATCTCTGCTTCAACATTTACCATTTTTGAATGATTCAAAGATGTTGGAAGGAACAGTCCAAAGGCTGAGGGCCAAGACTTTCATCAAGACGTCTGGATCCCAGGCCAATCTATACCCCCTGTCACTGAGCCAACGGGCAGGACCTGGCACACGGCGAGATGTTTAGTTGGCACAGAGTAATAAGTATGTTAAAATAAATCAACATAACATGTTAATGTTTTTCATATGTAGTTTTTATTGCGATTATTTATTTTTAAATGTATAAAATATCATTTATTGTGTTTATGATGCCAAGTGTGTGCAGCACCAGAAACAATAAAACAGAGGATTAGAGCAATACGAGCATGTGTGTTAGTGTATATGCTATATAAAAAGAGGAGTGCAGCCTCCAAAAGAAACATAGATCTGACAGCCCATCTAGTCTGCCCATTCCATTTAACTAAAACCTTGACTTAAAGGACCGGTGTCATGTTCATAAAGTAGGTTTCATTTGTTACTTAGTTACTGATGAGCAAAGTATTTAATGAAAATAAATTCAATGTAGCTTTTATTTTAGTGTTTTAGACTTCAACAGATCTGTTGCTCTCCACCCCTATTAGGTTTCTGACAAGGACAGTGGCCCTTTAAGCCTCTGTGTGGCTTATGCATATCTCAGACATCTTAAAGGGAAGTTTCCTGGATGTTACTAGGTATGCATTATCCCTGTGTATATATTTACTTTTATGTACTTAAGAATTGCTGATAAATTCATTTTTTTTTGCCTAAAATCATAAAAGGTGTACTTGTTTGGTTCTGCCCTCTGCAGTTCATGCAGCTCATGAACACACAGACTGTGAAGTTCAGTGATTCAAATTAGCCTGTCAGTAACCTCTCTCAAGTGGCAAGTTGCGGAATGTTGCCACTGATTAGTTACTATGAGACACTGCACCGCCTGTACTTAAAAGTACACTGTCTTCATGAACTGCAGAGGGTAGAAACCTATTAAAAGCTATTTGTAAGACTTTAGGCAGAAAAAAGCAGAGCTTATTCGCACTTCTTAACACAATAAAGTACATAAACGTAAATAGATACTCAGGGATATTATATTATTATACATTATATTATTATTATTATATTCCTATTGAATTCCAGAAACCTTCCATGTCCCTTTAAATTAAATAATGGTCTGTGGTCAAATGTTTCTATATTTGAAGTAATTAGAGGGACTAGAAAGCAAAATAAAAAATAAATAAATACATAAATGAAAATATAACATTGCATTTTTTTGTCTTTCATATGCAAATTATTCTTTACTGTGTGTGGTCATTGTATTTTCTCAGTTTATTCTGTATGCAACTTTCTCAGGAGGTTGTGTCCTTGCAAACTAATGAAACTTCCATTAGCCCTGTTAATAGCCCCAGCAGGTTTAGATGCCACATTGGCACAGAGACATCCTCTGCATGCTCAGTCTCTTTTCTTAATTTTAGGTATTTGAAGTTTTGTTACAAGGTGATTCAGAGCAACAATGTACTATACAGAACAAGGAAACTCTTAGGTTCGGATACACTATGGGCCACATTCAATTCCAAGCCAGCAACTTGCTCGCCAACGGCCGCATGTCTGCGATTGAGTTGGGGGCTCTCGTTTTCCGATGCTATCCAATTCCCCAGGGCCAAAACTCTCTGCCCGAGATCCGAAATCGGAAACCCTGGTTTCCTAAGTAAGCAGAGCCAGGCTTGAGAATGCAAGCCCGTAGCTATTGCTTACAATGAGGCAATAGGAAATGAGACCGTCATCATGACGGCAATGAAATCTGTGGGTGCCCCGCAGGGTCCCCACATGACCCCTATGATGCAGGGGTCCTGATCAGGACCCCCTCAGGGTCACCATATTAACCCCTTGGTACAGGGGTAACGATCAGGACCCCCGCAGCATTAAAACATTTTTAATTTCACCCTAATTAACACAATCAGTTCCATAAGGGACTATAAGGGAGAAAGCACCCTCCAGCTCAGTACATAGAGAAGTGACAGAGCACCCTTCAGCTCAGGACATAGGGAAGGGACAGAGCACCCTCCAGCTCAGGACAGAGAGAAGGTACAGAGCACCCTCCAGGTCAGCACATAGAGAGAAGAGACAGAGCACCCTCCAGGTCAGGACTGAGAGAAGGTACAGAGCACCCTCCAGGTCAGCACATAGAGAGAAGAGACAGAGCACCCTCCAGGTCAGGACTGAGAGAAGGGACAGAGCAGCCTCCAAGTCAGCACACAGAGAAGGCACAGAGCACCCTCCAGGTCAGGACTAAGAGAAGGGACAGAGCACCCTCCAGGTCAGCACATAGAGAAGGGACAGAGCACCCTCCAGGTCAGCACATAGAGAAGGGACAGAGCAGCCTCCAGCTCAGGACATAGAGAAGGGACAGAGCACCCTGCAGGTCAGCACACAGAGAGAAGGGACAGAGCACCCTTCAGCTCAGGACATAGGGAAGGGACAGAGCACCCTCCAGCTCAGGACAGAGAGAAGGTACAGAGCACCCTCCAGGTCAGCACATAGAGAGAAGAGACAGAGCACCCTCCAGGTCAGGACTGAGAGAAGGTACAGAGCACCCTCCAGGTCTGCACATAGAGAGAAGAGACAGAGCACCCTCCAGGTCAGGACTGAGAGAAGGGACAGAGCAGCCTCCAAGTCAGCACACAGAGAAGGCACAGAGCACCCTCCAGGTCAGGACTAAGAGAAGGGACAGAGCACCCTCCAGGTCAGCACATAGAGAAGGGACAGAGCACCCTCCAGGTCAGGACAGAGAGAAGGGACAGAGCACCCTCCAGGTCAGCACATAGAGAAGGGACAGAGCACCCTCCAGCTCAGGACATAGAGAAGGGACAGAGCACCCTGCAGGTCAGCACACAGAGAGAAGGGACAGAGCACCCTCCAGCTCAGGACAGAGAGAAGGTACAGAGCACCCTCCAGGTCAGCACACAGAGAAGGCACAGAGCACCCTCCAGGTCAGGACTGAGAGAAGGGACAGAGCACCCTCCAGGTCAGCACACAGAGAAGGCACAGAGCACCCTCCGGGTCAGGACTGAGAGAAGGGACAGAGCACCCTCCAGGTCAGCACATAGAGAAGGGACAGAGCACCCTCCAGCTCAGCACATAGAGAAGGGACAGAGCACCCTCCAAGTCAGCACACAGAGAAGGCACAGAGCACCCTCCAGGTCAGGACTGAGAGAAGGGACAGAGCACCCTCCAGGTCAGCACATAGAGAAGGGACAGAACACCCTCCAGCTCAGTACATAGAGAAGGGACAGAGCACCCTCCAGGTCAGGACATAGAGAAGGAACAGAGCACCCTCCAGGTCAGCACACAGAGAGAAGGGACAGAGCACCCTCCAGCTCAGGACAGAGAGAAGGTACAGAGCACCCTCCAGGTCAGCACACAGAGAAGGCACAGAGCACCCTCCAGGTCAGCACATAGAGAGGGGACAGAGCACCCTCCAGCTCAGCACATAGAGAAGGGACAGAGCACCCTCCAACTCAGTACATAGAGAAGGGACAGAGCACCCTCCAGGTCAGGACATAGAGAAGGGACAGAGCACCCTCCAGGTCAGCACACAGAGAAGAGACAGAGCACCATCCAGGTCAGGACATAGAGAAGGAACAGAGCACCCTCCAGGTCAGCACACAGAGAAGGGACAGAGCACCCTCCAGGTCAGGACATAGAGAAGGAACAGAGCACCCTCCAGGTCAGCACACAAAGAAGGGACAGAGCACCCTCCAGCTCAGCACATAGAGAAGGGACAGAGCACCCTCCAACTCAGTACATAGAGAAGGGACAGAGCACCCTCCAGGTCAGGACATAGAGAAGGAACAGAGCACCCTTCAGGTCAGCACACAGAGAAGAGACAGAGCACCCTCCAACTCAGTACATAGAGAAGGGACAGAGCACCCTCCAGGTCAGGACATAGAGAAGGAACAGAGCACCCTCCAGGTCAGCACACAGAGAGAAGGGACAGAGCACCCTCCAGCTCAGGACAGAGAGAAGGTACAGAGCACCCTCCAGGTCAGCACACAGAGAAGGCACAGAGCACCCTCCAGCTCAGCACATAGAGAAGGGACAGAGCACCCTCCAGCTCAGTACATAGAGAAGGGACAGAGCATCCTCCAGGTCAGCACATAGAGAAGGGACAGAGCACCCTCCAGGTCAGGACATAGAGAAGGGACAGAGCATCCTCCAGGTCAGCACATAGAGAAGGGACAGAGCACCCTCCAGCTCAGCACATAGAGAAGGGACAGAGCACCCTCCAGCTCAGGACATAGGGAAGGGACAGAGCATCCTCCAGGTCAGCACATAGAGAAGGGACAGAGCACCCTCCAGCTCAGCACATAGAGAAGGGACAGAGCACCCTCCAGCTCAGTACATAGAGAAGGGACAGAGCACCCTCCAGGTCAGGACATAGAGAAGGAACAGAGCACCCTACAGCTCAGGACATAGGGAAGGGACAGATCATCCTCTAGCTCAGTACTTAGAGAAGGGACAGAGCACCCTCCAGCTCAGGACATAGGGAAGGGACGAGCATCCTCCAGCTCAATACATAGGGAAGAGACAGAGTACCCTCCAGGTCAGGACATAGAGAAGAGACAGAGTACCCTCCAGGTCAGGACATAGAGAAGGGACAGAGCACCCTCCAGGTCAGGACATAGAGAAGTGACAGAGCACCCTCCAGCTCAGTACTTAGAGAAGGGACAGAGAACCCTCCATGTCAGGACATAGGGAAGAGACAGAGCACCCTCCAGCTCAGTACATAGAGAAGGGACAGAGCACCCTCCAGCTCAGTACATAGAGAAGGGACAGAGCACCCTCCAGGTCAGGACATAGAGAAGGAACAGAGCACCCTCCAGGTCAGCACACAGAGAGAAGGGACAGAGCACCCTCCAGCTCAGGACAGAGAGAAGGTACAGAGCACCCTCCAGGTCAGCACACAGAAAAGGCACAGAGCACCCTCCAGCTCAGCACATAGAGAAGGGACAGAGCACCCTCCAGCTCAGTACATAGAGAAGGGACAGAGCACCCTCCAGGTCAGGACATAGAGAAGGGACAGAGCATCCTCCAGGTCAGCACATAGAGAAGGGACAGAGCACCCTCCAGGTCAGGACATAGAGAAGGGACAGAGCATCCTCCAGGTCAGCACATAGAGAAGGGACAGAGCACCCTCCAGGTCAGGACATAGAGAAGGGACAGAGCATCCTCCAGGTCAGCACATAGAGAAGGGACAGAGCACCCTCCAGGTCAGGACATAGAGAAGGGACAGAGCATCCTCCAGGTCAGCACATAGAGAAGTAACAGAGCACCCTCCAGCTCAGCACATAGAGAAGGGACAGAGCACCCTCCAGCTCAGGACATAGGGAAGGGACAGAGCATCCTCCAGGTCAGCACATAGAGAAGGGACAGAGCACCCTCCAGCTCAGCACATAGAGAAGGGACAGAGCACCATCCAGCTCAGTACATAGAGAAGGGACAGAGCACCCTCCAGGTCAGGACATAGAGAAGGAACAGAGCACCCTACAGCTCAGGACATAGGGAAGGGACAGATCATCCTCTAGCTCAGTACTTAGAGAAGGGACAGAGCACCCTCCAGCTCAGGACATAGGGAAGGGACGAGCATCCTCCAGCTCAATACATAGGGAAGGGACAGAGTACCCTCCAGGTCAGGACATAGAGAAGGGACAGAGCACCCTCCAGGTCAGGACATAGAGAAGTGACAGAGCACCCTCCAGCTCAGTACTTAGAGAAGGGACAGAGAACCCTCCATGTCAGGACATAGAGAAGTGACAGAGCACCCTCCAGCTCAGTACATAGAGAAGGGACAGAGAACCCTCCATGTCAGGACATAGGGAAGGGACAGAGCACCCTCCAGCTCAGTACTTAGAGAAGGGACAGAGCACCCTCTATGTCATGACACAGAGAAGTGACAGAGCACCCTGCAGCTCAGGACATAGAGAAGGGACAGATCACCCTCCAGCTCAGTACATAGAGAAGGGACAGAGCACCCTCCATGTCATGACACAGAGAAGTGACAGAGCACCCTCCATGTCATGACACAGAGAAGTGACAGAGCACCCTGCTGCTCAGTACATAGAGAAGGGACAGATCACCCTCCAGCTCAGTACAGAGAGAAGGGACAGAGCACCCTCCAGCTCAGGACATAGAGAAGGGACAGATCACCCTCCAGCTCAGGACATAGAGAAGGGACAGAGCCGCTCCAGGTCAGCACACAGAGAAGGGACAGATCACCCTTCAGGTCAGGACATAGAGAAGGGACAGAGCACCCTTCAGGTCAGGACATAGAGAAGGGACAGAGCACCATCCAGGTCAGGACACAGAGAAGGGACAGAGCACCCTCCTGGTCAGCACATAGAGAAGGAACATAGCACCCTCCAGCTCACTACATAGAGAAGGGACAGAGCACCCTCCAGCTCAGGACATAGGTAAGTGACAGAGTACCCTCCAGGTCAGCACAAAGAAAAGGGACAGAGCACCCTCCAGCTCAGTATACATAGAGAAGGGACAGAGCCCCTCCAGGTCAGGACAGAGAGAAGGGACAGAGCACCCTCCAGGTCAGTACATAGAGAAGGGACAGAGTACCCTCCAGCTCAGTACATAGAGAAGGGACAGAGCACCCTCCAGGTCAGGACATAGAGAAGGAACAGAGCACCCTCCAGGTCAGCACACAGAGAAGGGACAGAGCACCCTCCTGGTCAGTACATAGAGAAAGGACAGAGCACCTTCAAACTCAGCACATAGAGAAGGGACAGAGCACCCTCCAGATCAGTACATAGAGAAGGGACAAAGTACCCTCCAGGTCAGCACATAGAGGAGGGACAGAGCACCCTCCAGCTCAGTATATATAGAGAAGGGACAGAGCACCCTCCAGCTCAGTATATAGAGAAGAGACAGAGCACCCTCTAGCTTAGTATATAGAGAAGGGAGAGAGCACCCTGCAGCTCAGTTTGTACAGAAGTGACAGAGCTCCCTCCAGGTCAGTACATAGAGAAGGAACAGAGCACCCTCCAGCCCAGTACATAGAAAAGGGACAGAGCAACCTCCAGCTCAGAATATAGAGAAGGGACAGAACACCCTCCAGCTCAGCACATAGAGAAGAGACAGAGCACCCT
The DNA here is from genome assembly GCA_027410445.1 of Discoglossus pictus. Classification (NCBI taxonomy): domain Eukaryota; kingdom Metazoa; phylum Chordata; class Amphibia; order Anura; family Alytidae; genus Discoglossus; species Discoglossus pictus. Next base: position 561,882,208 of record CM050163.1, read on the forward strand.
CCCTCTCAGTATATAGAGAAGGGATAGAGCACCCTCCAGCTCAGTATATAGAGAAGAGACAGAGCCCCCTCCAGCTTAGTATATAGAGAAGGGATAAAGCACCCTCCCGATTAATATATATAGAGAAGGGAGAGAGCACCCTGCAGCTCAGTTCGTACAGAATAGACAGAGCACCCTCCACGTTAGGACATAGAGAAGGGACAGAGCACCCTCCAGGTCAGGACAAAGAGAAGGGACAGAGCACCCTCCAGCTCAGTATATATAGAGAACGGACAGAGTACCCTGCAGCTCAGTACATAGAGAAGGAAAAGAGCACCCTACAGCTCAGTACATAGATAAGGGACACAGCACCTTCCCTCTCAATATATAGAGAAGGAACAGAGCACCCTCCAGGTCAGGACATAGAGAAGGGACAGAGCACCCTCCAGGTCAGCACACAGAGAAGAGACAGAGCACCATCCAGGTCTTGACATAGAGAAGGGACAGAGCACCCTTCAGGTCAGCACATAGAGAAGGGATAGTGCACCCTCTAGGTCAGGACAGAGAGAAGGGACAGAGCACCCTAGAGCTCACTATATAGAGAAGGGACAGAGCACCCTCCATCTCAGGACATAGGGAAGGGACAGATCACCCTCTAGCTCAGTACTTAGAGAAGGGACAGAGCACCCTCCAGCTCAGCACATACAGAAAGGACAGAGCACCCTCCAGCTCAGAACATAGAGAAGGGACAGAGCACCCTCCAGCTAAGTACATAGATAAGGGACAGAGCACCCTCCAGCTCAGTACATAGAGCAGAGACAGAGTACCCTGCAGCTCAGTACATAGAGAAGGGACAGAGTACCCTCCAGGTCAGCACATAGAGAAGGGGCAGAGCACGCTCCAGCTCAGTATGTATAGAGAAGGGACAGAGCACACTGCAACTCAGTACATAGAGAAGGGACAGAGCACCCTCCAGCTCAGCACACAGAGAATGGACAGAGCACCCTCCAGCTCACTATATAGAGAAGGGACAGAGCACCCTACAGCTCAGCACATAGAGAAGGGACAGAGCACCCTCCAGCTCAGTATATAGAGAAGAGACAGAGCACCCTCCAGCTTAGTATATAGAAAAGGGACAGAGCACCCTACAGATTAATACATAGAGAAGGGAGAGAGCACCCTGCAGCTCGGTTCAAAGAGAAGTGACAGAGCACTCTCCAGCTCAGGACAAAGAGAAGGGACAGAGCACCCTCCAGGTCAGGACAGAGAGAAGGGACAGAGCACCCTCCAGCTCAGTACCTAGAGAAGGGACAGAGCACCCTCCAGAACGGCACATAGAAAAGGGACAGAGCACCCTCCAGCTCAATATATAGAGAAGGGACAGAAAACCTTCCAGCTCAGCACATAGAGAAGGGACAGAGCACCCTCCAGCTCAGCACATAGAGAAGGGACAGAGCACCCTCCAGCTCAGTGAAGCGGATGGCACTGGGCTGTCCTGCAATTTACTGTGAATAAGCTACATTCGTGGCATAACTGTATGTTGTACTTGTGTTAAAAGAAATGTATGTTGGTTTATGCTCTGCAGAATATTAGCCAGACTATGGCAGACCTAGGCTAATAGATAATCCTGTTACAGATAAGGAGGTCTATTCATTGTCAAACATAAGAACAAAGAAGGATTATGTAATCATTGTCTGATTATATCAAGTTGCCTCAGGGAGGTGTGACTCACCTATTGTCCCTAAATGTGTATTGTATGGCCAACTATGGAGAATATGTGAAATGTCTGTGTGTTATGTGTAAAAGATACTTTTACTAACTTTTGAACCCCTGGTCTGATTCATGCCATTTTTTAATATGTTGTTCCCCTGGGGGAGAGCTATTGAACGGTGCTGGACTTAAAGGTGTACCCCCTGTTTTTGGGGTACATCCAGAATGTGGTTAAAATTGGGTCTGTTTTAATTGTGTTACCTGTTATCTGAGGGGAGGAGATGTGGGGGTTGAACCATGTATATAATTAACTGTGATAAATATGTGGGTGTAGCCCTTCAGAGGGCACCATAGCATAAAAGGAGATTCCCTGTCATTAAAGATAGAGTTCTGCTCCTGAAACTGTGTGTCGTCCAGTTATTGGGATTACGGTTGGGATATTGCTATTATTTTACCTGTTGGAAACCTTGCCTGTGGATTTACCATTTACTTGTTCCTGAGCCTCACTGGGATTATAAGCGGAGATAACCTGGGGAATATTGCCTCTCCGCTACATTGGTTGGCAGCGCTGGGATCCAGACTCACAGAGGAACAAGCATAAATGGAGTACGGATGGAGATTGATTTTGCCACACTAAAAACGCTCCACGCTAAAAGACCTCCTGGAGGCAAGGGGTATACAAGCCAACAATAAGAAAAAAGCGGTACTCATACTGAGCTGATGGAGGAGTACCGAATGGACGGAGATTCGGTTCCCGAACAGGGGGATTCGGGAGAAAATTCGGAACAAGTGGAGTTCCGGAGGCAGGTACAATTTCGGCTGTCTTTTTATGGGGAACAACCTCCAACAGAAATGATTTCAAGGACCATGACAGAAGTCCAGGAATTTATGTTGAGGAAACAAACAGTCCCAGAACGCAGCTCTGCAATAAATATGTCACATGAAGGTAAGCCTAAGATACCATACCAGGCTTTTAAAACGTATGTGGAGGCAGAGGAAGATATAGACGCTTTCCTGCAGGATTTTGAAAGACTGTGTGCCCTGCATAGAATCAGCACAGAGGACTGGGTACCGATTTTGGCAGGAAGGCTAACGGGGAGGGCAGCCGAGGCATATCGTACTGTACCTAATGAGGAAATAAGGAACTATAACAAAGTAAAGGAAATTATTCTGGCCAGGTATGCTATAACACCAGAAGCATACCGGCGGAGATTCAGGGACTTAAAGAAGGTGGAAAAAGACTCACACGCAGACGGGGCATGCAGGCTACAAAGGGCAGCACTTGGGTGGGTACAAGCGAACAAGGCACGGTCCAGGGAGGATGTGATACAGATGATGCTGTTGGAGCAGTTTTATGAGGGAGTAACTGGCGAGGTACAAGAGTGGGTAAGAGACCGAAACCCTACCTCCCTCACCGAAGCTGCCAGGAAGGCAGATAAGTACCTAGATGCACGCAGGCAGCAAAAACCTGTAACACCAAAGACTCCTTTTAAAACCTTTGGGGGAAACAGCTACACCCCAGCCCCACCGAGAACACTGCCACCACCACCACCGCCCGCTGCACAGCCACGTTTCCGCCAGCCCGCTTCTGGCCCCTGTCACCACTGCCAGAAAAGGGGACACTATAAAAGGGAATGTCCCCAGCTGCGAGACCGGTCCACCTGGATACGTCCAGGGCCACCACCACCACCGCCCGCTGCACAGCCACGTTTCCGCCAGCCCGCTTCTGGCCCTTGTCACCACTGCCAGAAATGGGGACACTATAAAAGGGAATGTCCCCAGCTGCGAGACCGGTCCACCTGGATACGTCCAGGGCCACCACCACCACCGAAAGCAGCCGCAGCCCACCACTACCAGGACATAGTAGCCACGCCATATGGTTCAGCTGTTCCCATTACAACCGAGGAACAATGGGAGGTGCTGCACGAGGCAGATCCAGTCCAGGCCGAAGCTGATAATCGGCAGCATCACAGGCAGACCGTATACCTGGAGGGTAAAGCGGTCCAAGGGCTGCGAGACTCAGGGGCTACCATCACCTTGGTAAAAAGTCACCTGGTTTCAGACCAGGCTAAACTTAACAAGACTGTGGTCGTCAGGGTAGCCGGGGGAGCAGTATACCGGCTACCCACTGCAAGGGTTCATTTGCATTGGGGAGCGGGGGCAGGGCATGTGGAGGTGGGGTTGATGCCGCAGTTACCAGCGGAGGTTTTATTGGGGAACGATCTGGGGAGGCTCACGTCTGCTTTTGAGCCCCAGACCCCCACCACAGGAGAAGCTTATCCTGTGGTCACCCGACAACAGATCTTCACCCAGGACTACAACACACTCCCGGAGGTTCAGACGCTTCTATGTTCGGATTGGGAGCAGTACTGAGCCAAGTCGGGGCCGATGGCGGAGAACATCCCGTGGCTTACATCAATCACAAGCTGTTACCTCGAGAAGTAAGCTACGCCGCCATCAAAAAGGAATGCCTGGCTGTGGTGTGGGCCCTAAAAAAACTGCAGCCGTATTTATATGGACAGCCCTTTTCATTACTCACGGATCACAACCCGCTGGTATGGCTAAACCGGGTGGCTGGGGACAATGCCAGGCTGCTGCGCTGGAGTTTGGCACTGCAGCCTTTTGACTTTAATATCCAGTACTGCCCGGGTAAACAGAATGGGAATGCCGACGGGTTGTCAAGACAAACTGACCTGGAAAAATGATCCGTGAGTCTCCGGACATCCCCAAGCCGATCCGTGGTGGATCAGACTGTGTATGCCGGCATGTGGGCAAGGGGGAGCAGTGTAGCGGATGGCAATGGGCTGTCCTGCAATTTACTGTGAATAAGCTACATTCGCATAACTGTATGTTGTACTTGTGTTAAAAGAAATGTATGTTGGTTTATGCTCTGCAGAATATTAGCCAGACTATGGCAGACCTAGGCTAATAGATAATCCTGTTACAGATAAGGAGGTCTATTCATTCTCAAACATAAGAACAAAGAAGGATTATCTAATCATTGTCTGATTATATCAAGTTGCCTCAGGGAGGTGTGACTCACCTATTGTCCCTAAATGTGTATTGTATGGCCAACTATGGAGAATATGTGAAATGTCTGTGTGTTATGTGTAAAAGATACTTTTACTAACTTTTGAACCCCTGGTCTGATTCATGCCATTTTTTAATATGTTGTTCCCCTGGGGGAGAGCTATTGAACGGTGCGGGACTTAAAGGTGTACCCCCTGTTTTTGGGGTACATCCAGAATGTGGTTAAAATTGGGTCTGTTTTAATTGTGTTACCTGTTATCTGAGGGGAGGAGACGTGGGGGTTGAACCATGTATATAATTAACTGTGATAATTATGTGGGTGTAGCCCTTCAGAGGGCACCATGGCATAAAAGGAGATTCCCTGTCATTAAAGATAGAGTTCTGCTCCTGAAACTGTGTGTCGTCCAGTTATTGGGATTACGGTTGGGATATTGCTATTATTTTACCTGTTGGAAACCTTGCCTGTGGATTTACCATTTACTTGTTCCTGAGCCTCACTGGGATTATAAGCGGAGATAACCTGGGGAATATTGCCTCTCCGCTACACTCAGTATATAGAGAAGGGAAAGAGCACCCTCCAGCTCAGTACATAGAGTAGGGATAAATCACCCTCCAGCTCAGCAAATAGAGAAGGGACAGAGCACCCTGCAGCTCAGTACATAGAGAAGGAACAGAGCACCTTGCAGCTCAGTACATAGAGCAGGAACAGAGCACTCTGCAGCTCAGTACATAGAGAAGGGACAGAGCACCCTCCAGCTCAGTACATAGAGAAGGAACAGAGCACCCTGCAGCTCAGTACATAGAGCAGGGACAGAGCACCCTCTATCTCAATAGATAGAGAAGGAACATATCACCCTGCAGCTCAGTACATAGAGAAGGGACAAAGCCCCTTCCATCTCAATATATAGAGAAGGAACAGAGCACCCACCAGCTCAGTACATAGAGAATGTACAGAGCACCCTGCAACTCAACATATAGAGAAGGGAAATAGCACCCTGCAGCTCAGTACATAGAGAAAGTACAGAGCACCCTGCAGCTCAGTACAAAGAGAAGGGACAGAGCACCCTCCAGCCCAGTAAACTGAAAAGGAAAAGAGCACCCTGCAGCTCAGTACATAGAGAAGGAACAGAGCACCCTGCAGCTCAGTACATAGAGAAGGAACAGAGCACCCTGCAGCTCAGTACATAGAGCAGGGAGAGAGCACCCTCTTGCTCAGTAAATAGAGAAGGAACAGAGCACCCTGCAGCTCAGTACATAGAGAAGGGACAGAGCACCTTCCAGCTCAAAATATAGAGAAGGGACAGAGCACCCTCCAGCTCAGCAAATAGAGAAGGAACAGAGCACCCTGCAGCTCAGTACATAGAGAAGGAACAGAGCCCCCTGCAGCTCAGTACATAGAGAAGGAACAGAGCACCTTGCAGCTCAAAACATAGAGCAGGGACAGAGCATCTTCCAGCTCAATATATAGAGAAGGAACAGAGCACCGTGCAGCTCAGTACATAGAGAAGGGACAGAGCACCCTCCAGCTCAGTATATAGAGAAGGGACAGAGCACCCTGCAACTCAACATATAGAGAAGTGAAAGAGCACCCTGCAGCTCAGTACATAGAGAAAGTACAGAGCACCCTGCAGCTCAGTACATAGAGCAGGAACAGAGCACCCTCCAGCCCAGTATACAGAGAAGGAAAAGAGCACCCTGCAGCGCAGTACATAGAGAAGGAACAGAGCACCCTGCATATCAGTACATAGAGAAGGAACAGAGCACCCTGCAGCTCGGTACATAGAGCAGAGAGAGAGCACCATCTTGCTCAGTAAATAGAGAAGGAACAGAGCCCCCTCAGCTCAGTACATAGAGAAGGGACAGAGCACCTTCCAGCTCACTATATAGAGAAGGGACAGAGCACCCTCCAGCTCAGCAAATAGAGAAGGAACAGAGCACCCTGCAGCTCAGTACATAAAGAAAGAAAAGAGCACCCTGCAGCTCAGTACATAGAGAAGGAACAGAACACCCTGAAGCTCAGTACATAGAGCAGGGAGAGAGCACCCTGCAGCTCAGTACATAGAGAAGGAAGAGAGCACCCTGCAGCTCAGTACATAGAGAAGGGACAGAGCACCTTCCAGCTCAATATATAGAGAAGGAAGAGAGCACCCTCCAGCTCAGCAAATAGAGAAGGAATAGAGCACCTTGCAGCTCAGTGCATAGAGAAGGAACAGAGCACCCTGCAGCTCAGTACATAGAGAAGGAACAGAGCACCCTGCAGCTCAGTACATAGAGCAGGGACAGAGCACCCTCTTTCTCAGTAGATAGAGAAGGAACAGAGCACCCTGCAGCTCAGTACATAGAGAAGGAAAAGAGCACGCTGCAGCTCAGTGCATAGAGAAGGAACAGAGCACCCTGCATCTCAGCACATAGAGCAGAGACAGAGCACCCTCTTGCTCAGTACATAGAGAAGTAACAGAGCACCCTGCAGCTCAGTACATAGAGAAGAAACAGAGCACCCTGCAGCTCAGTACATAGAGAAACTACAGAGCACCCTGCAGCTCAGTAGAAAGAGAAGGGACAGAGAACCCTCCAGCCCAGTATCCAAAGAAGGAAAAGAGCTCCCTGCAGCTCAGTACATAGAGAAGGAACAGAGCACCCTCCAGCTCAGTACATAGAGAAGGAACAGAGCACCCTGCAGTTCAGTACATAGAGCAGGGAGAGAGCACCCTCTTGCTCAGTAAATAGAGAAGGAACAGAGCACCCTGCAGCTCAGTACATAGAGAAGGGACAGAGCACCTTCCAGCTCAATATATATACAGGGAGTGCAGAATTATTAGGCAAGTTGTATTTTTGAGGATTAATTTTATTATTGAACAACAACCATGTTCTCAATGAACCCAAAAAACTCATTAATATCAAAGCTGAATATTTTTGGAAGTAGTTTTTAGTTTGTTTTTAGTTTTAGCTATTTTAGGGGGATATCTGTGTGTGCAGGTGACTATTACTGTGCATAATTATTAGGCAACTTAACAAAAAACAAATATATACCCATTTCAATTATTTATTTTTACCAGTGAAACCAATATAACATCTCAACATTCACAAATATACATTTCTGACATTCAAAAACAAAACAAAAACAAATCAGTGACCAATATAGCCACATTTCTTTGCAAGGACACTCAAAAGCCTGCCATCCATGGATTCTGTCAGTGTTTTGATCTGTTCACCATCAAAATTGCGTGCAGTAGCAACCACAGCCTCCCAGACACTGTTCAGAGAGGTGTACTGTTTTCCCTCCTTGTAAATCTCACATTTGATGATGGACCACAGGTTCTCAATGGGGTTCAGATCAGGTGAACAAGGAGGCCATGTCATTAGATTTTCTTCTTTTATACCCTTTCTTGCCAGCCACGCTGTGGAGTACTTGGACGCGTGTGATGGAGCATTGTCCTGCATGAAAATCATGTTTTTCTTGAAGGATGCAGACTTCTTCCTGTACCACTGCTTGAAGAAGGTGTCTTCCAGGAACTGGCAGTAGGACTGGGAGTTGAGCTTGACTCCATCCTCAACCCGAAAAGGCCCCACAAACTCATCTTTGATGATACCAGCCCAAACCAGTACTCCACCTCCACCTTGCTGGCGTCTGAGTCGGACTGGAGCTCTCTGCCCTTTACCAATCCAGCCATGGGCCCATCCATCTGGCCCATCAAGACTCACTCTCATTTCATCAGTCCACAAAACCTTAGAAAAATCAGTCTTGAGATATTTCTTGGCCCAGTCTTGACGTTTCAGCTTGTGTGTCTTGTTCAGTGGTGGTCGTCTTTCAGCCTTTCTTACCTTGGCCATGTCTCTGAGTATTGCACACCTTGTGCTTTTGGGCACTCCAGTGATGTTGCAGCTCTGAAATATGGCCAAACTGGTGGCAAGTGGCATCGTGGCAGCTGCACGCTTGACTTTTCTCAGTTCATGGGCAGTTATTTTGCGCCTTGGTTTTTCCACACGCTTCTTGCGACCCTGTTAACTATTTTGAATGAAACGCTTGATTGTTCGATGATCACGCTTCAGAAGCTTTGCAATTTTAAGAGTGCTGCATCCCTCTGCAAGATATCTCACTATTTTTGACTTTTCTGAGCCTGTCAAGTCCTTCTTTTGACCCATTTTGCCAAAGGAAAGGAAGTTGCCTAATAATTATGCACACCTGATATAGGGTGTTGATGTCATTAGACCACACCCCTTCTCATTACAGAGATGCACATCACCTAATATGCTTAATTGGTAGTAGGCTTTCAAGCCTATACAGCTTGGAGTAAGACAACATGCATAAAGAGGATGATGTGGTCAAAATACTCATTTGCCTAATAATTCTGCACTCCCTGTAGAAGGAAGAGAGCACCCTCCAGCTCAGCAAATAGAGAAGGAATAGAGCACCCTGCAGCTCAGTGCATAGAGAAGGAACAGAGCACCCTGCAGCTCAGTACATAGAGAAGGAACAGAGCACCCTCCAGCTCAGTACATAGAGAAGGAACAGAGCACCCTGCAGTTCAGTACATAGAGCAGGGAGAGAGCACCCTCTTGCTCAGTAAATAGAGAAGGAACAGAGCACCCTGCAGCTCAGTACATAGAGAAGGGACAGAGCACCTTCCAGCTCAATATATAGAGAAGGAAGAGAGCACCCTCCAGCTCAGCAAATAGAGAAGGAATAGAGCACCCTGCAGCTCAGTGCATAGAGAAGGAACAGAGCACCCTGCAGCTCAGTACATAGAGAAGGAACAGAGCAACCTGCAGCTCAGTACATAGAGCAGGGACAGAGCACCCTCTTTCTCAGTAGATGGAGAAGGAACAGAGCACCCTGCAGCTCAGTACATAGAGAAGGAAAAGAGCACGCTGCAGCTCAGTGCATAGAGAAGGAACAGAGCACCCTGCATCTCAGCACATAGAGCAGAGACAGAGCACCCTCTTGCTCAGTACATAGAGAAGTAACAGAGCACCCTGCAGCTCTGTACATAGAGAAGAAACAGAGCACCCTGCAGCTCAGTACATAGAGAAACTACAGAGCACCCTGCAGCTCAGTAGATAGAGAAGGGACAGAGCACCCTCCAGCCCAGTATACAAAGAAGGAAAAGAGCTCCCTGCAGCTCAGTACATAGAGAAGGAACAGAGCACCCTCCAGCTCAGTACATAGAGAAGGAACAGAGCACCCTGCAGTTCAGTACATAGAGCAGGGAGAGAGCACCTTCTTGCTCAGTAAATAGAGAAGGAACAGAGCACCCTGCAGCTCAGTACATAGAGAAGGGATAGTGCACCCTCTAGGTCAGGACAGAGAGAAGGGACAGAGCACCCTAGAGCTCACTATATAGAGCAGGGACAGAGCACCCTCCATCTCAGGATATAGGGAAGTGACAGATCACCCCCTAGCTCAGTACTTAGAGAAGGGACAGAGCACCCTCCAGCTCAGCACATACAGAAGGGACAAAGCACCCTGCAGCTCAGGACACAGAGAAGGTACAGAGCACCCTCCAGCTAAGTACATAGAGAAGGGACAGAGCACCCTCCAGCTCAGTACATAGAGCAGAGACAGCGCACCCTGCAGTTCAGTACATAGAGAAGGGACAGAGCACACTGCAACTCAGTACATAGAGAAGGGACAGAGCACCCTCCAGCTCAGCACACAGAGAATGGACAGAGCACCCTCCAGCTCACTATATAGAGAAGGGACAGAGCACCCTCCAGCTCAGCACATAGAGAAGGGACAGAGCACCCTCCAGCTCAGTATATAGAGAAGAGACAGAGCACCTTCCAGCTTAGTATATAGAGAAAGGACAGAGCACCCTACAGATTAATACATAGAGAAGGGAGAGAGCACCCTGCAGCTCGGTTCATAGAGAAGTGACAGAGCACTCTCCAGCTCAGTACATAGAGAAAGTACAGAGCACCCTGCAGCTCAGTACATAGAGAAGGGACAGAGCACCCTCAAGCCCAGTATACTGAAAAGGAAAAGAGCACCCTGCAGCTCAGTACATAAAGAAGGAACAGAGCACCCTGCAGCTCAGTACATAGAGAAGGAACAGAGCACCCTGCAGTTCAGTACATAGAGCAGGGACAGAGCGCCCTCTTGCTCAGTACATAGAGTAGGAACAGAGCACCCTGCAGCTCAGTACATAGAGAAGGGACAGAGCACCTTCCAGCTCAAAATATAGAGAAGGGACAGAGCACCCTCCAGCCCAGCAAATAAAGAAGGAACAGAGCACCCTGCAGCTCAGTACATAGAGAAGGAACAGAGCACGCTGCAGCTCAGTGCATAGAGAAGGAACAGAGCACCCTGCATCTCAGCACATAGAGCAGAGACAGAGCACCCTGCAGCTCAGTACATAGGTAAGCGACAGAGCACCCAGCAGCTCAGTACATAGAGAAGAAACAGAGCACCCTGCAGCTCAGTACATAGAGAAACTACAGAGCACCCTGCAGCTCAGTACATAGAGAAGGGACAGAGCACCCTCCAGCCCAGTATACAGAGAAGGAAAAGAGCACACTGCAGCTCAGTACATAGAGAAGGAACAGAGCACCCTGCAGCTCAGTACATAGAGAAGGAACAGAGCACCCTGCAGCTCAGTACATAGAGCAGGGAGAGAGCACCCTCTTGCTCAGTAAATAGAGAAGTAACAGAGCACCCTGCAGATCAGTACATAGAGAAGGGACAGAGCACCCTCCAGCTCAGTGTATAGAGAAGGGACAGAGCACCCTGCAACTCAACATATAGAGAAGTGAAAGAGCACCCTGCAGCTCAGTACATAGAGAAAGTACAGAGCACCCTGCAGCTAAGTACATAGAGCAGGAACAGAGCACCCTCCAGCCCAGTATACATAGAAGGAAAAGAGCACCCTGCAGCTCAGTACATAGAGAAGGAACAGAGCACCCTGCATATCAGTACATAGAGAAGGAACAGAGCACCCTGCAGCTCGGTACATAGAGCAGGGAGAGAGCACCCTCTTGCTCAGTAAATAGAGAAGGAACAGAGCCCCCTCAGCTCAGTACATAGAGAAGGGACAGAGCACCTTCCAGCTCACTATATAGAGAAGGGACAGAGAACCCTCCAGCTCAGCAAATAGAGAAGAAACAGAGCACCCTGCAGCTCAATACATAAAGAAAGAACAGAGCACCCTGCAGCTCAGTACATAGAGAAGGAACAGAGCACCCTGCAGCTCAGTACATAGAGCAGGGATAAAGCACCCTGCAGCTCAGTACATAGAGAAGGAAGAGAGCACCCTGCAGCTCAGTACATAGAGAAGGGACAGAGCACATTCCAGCTCAATATATAGAGAAGGAAGAAAGCACCCTCCAGCTCAGCAAATAGAGAAGGAATAGAGCACCCTGCAGCTCAGTATATAGAGAAGGAAAAGAGCACGCTGCAGCTCAGTGCATAGAGAAGGAACAGAGCACCCTGCAGCTCAGTACATAGAGAAACTACAGAGCACCCTGCAGCTCAGTACATAGAGAAGGGACAGAGCACCCTCCAGCCCAGTATACAAAGAAGGAAAAGAGCACCCTGCAGCTCAGTACATAGAGAAGGAACAGAGCACCCTCCAGCTCAGTACATAGAGAAGGAACAGAGCACCCTGCAGTTCAGTACATAGAGCAGGGAGAGAGCACCCTCTTGCTCAGTACATAGAGAAGGAACAGAGCACCCTGCAGCTCAGTACATAGAGAAGGAACAGAGCACCCTCCAGCTCAGCAAATAGAGAAGGAACAGAGCACCCTGCATCTCAGTACATAGAGAAGTAACAGAGTACCCTGCAGCTCAGTACATAGAGAAGGGACAGAGCACCTTCCAGCTCAAAATATAGAGAAGGGACAGAGCACCCTCCAGCTCAGCAAATAGAGAAGGAACAGAGCACCCTGCATCTCAGCACATAGAGCAGGGACAGAGCACCCTCTTGCTCAGTACATAGAGAAGGAACAGAGCACCCTGCAGCTCAGTACATAGAGAAGGAACAGAGCACCCTGCAGCTCAGTACATAGAGAAGGAACAGAGCACCCTGCAGCTCAGTACATAGAGAAGGGACAGAGCACCTTCCAGCTCAATATATAGAGAAGGAAGAGAGCACCCTCCAGCTCAGCAAATAGAGAAGGAATAGAGCACCCTGCAGCTCAGTGCATAGAGAAGGAACAGAGCACCCTGCAGCTCAGTACATAGAGAAGGAACAGAGCACCCTGCAGCTCAGTACATAGAGAAGGGACAGAGCACCTTCCAGCTCAATATATAGAGAAGGAACAGAGCACCCTCCAGCTCAGCAAATAGAGAAGGAATAGAGCACCCTGCAGCTCAGTGCATAGAGAAGGAACAGAGCACCCTGCAGCTCAGTACATAGAGAAGGAACAGAGCACCCTGCAGCTCAGTACATAGAGCAGGGACAGAGCACCCTCTTTCTCAGTAGATAGAGAAGGAACAGAGCACCCTGCAGCTCAGTACATAGAGAAGGAAAAGAGCACGCTGCAGCTCAGTGCATAGAGAAGGAACAGAGCACCCTGCATCTCAGCACATAGAGCAGAGACAGAGCACCCTCTTGCTCAGTACATAGAGAAGTAACAGAGCACCCTGCAGCTCAGTACATAGAGAAGAAACAGAGCACCCTGCAGCTCAGTACATAGAGAAACTACAGAGCACCCTGCAGCTTAGTAGATAGAGAAGGGACAGAGCACCCTCCAGCCCAGTATACAAAGAAGGAAAAGAGCTCCCTGCAGCTCATTACATAGAGAAGGAACAGAGCACCCTCCAGCTCAGTACATAGAGAAGGAACAGAGCACCCTGCAGTTCAGTACATAGAGCAGTGATAGAGCACCCTCTTGCTCAGTAAATAGAGAAGGAACAGAGCACCCTGCAGCTCAGTACATAGAGAAGGGACAGAGCACCTTCCAGCTCAATATATAGAGAAGGAAGAGAGCACCCTCCAGCTCAGCAAATAGAGAAGGAATAGAGCACCCTGCAGCTCAGTGCATAGAGAAGGAACAGAGCACCCTGCAGCTCAGTACATAGAGAAGGAACAGAGCAACCTGCAGCTCAGTACATAGAGCAGGGACAGAGCACCCTCTTTCTCAGTAGATGGAGAAGGAACAGAGCACCCTGCAGCTCAGTACATAGAGAAGGAAAAGAACACGCTGCAGCTCAGTGCATAGAGAAGGAACAGAGCACCCTGCATCTCAGCACATAGAGCAGAGACAGAGCACCCTCTTGCTCAGTACATAGAGAAGTAACAGAGCACCCTGCAGCTCAGTACATAGAGAAGAAACAGAGCACCCTGCAGCTCAGTACATAGAGAAACTACAGAGCACCCTGCAGCTCAGTAGATAGAGAAGGGACAGAGCACCCTCCAGCCCAGTATACAAAGAAGGAAAAGAGCTCCCTGCAGCTCAGTACATAGAGAAGGAACAGAGCACCCTCCAGCTCAGTACATAGAGAAGGAACAGAGCACCCTGCAGTTCAGTACATAGAGCAGGGAGAGAGCACCTTCTTGCTCAGTAAATAGAGAAGGAACAGAGCACCCTGCAGCTCAGTACATAGAGAAGGGATAGTGAAACCTCTAGGTCAGGACAGAGAGAAGGGACAGAGCACCCTAGAGCTCACTATATAGAGCAGGGACAGAGCACCCTCCATCTCAGGATATAGGGAAGTGACAGATCACCCCCTAGCTCAGTACTTAGAGAAGGGACAGAGCACCCTCCAGCTCAGCACATACAGAAGGGACAAAGCACCCTGCAGCTCAGGACACAGAGAAGGTACAGAGCACCCTCCAGCTAAGTACATAGAGAAGGGACAGAGCACCCTCCAGCTCAGTACATAGAGCAGAGACAGCGCACCCTGCAGCTCAGTACATAGGGAAGGGACAGAGCACACTGCAACTCAGTACATAGAGAAGGGACAGAGCACCCTCCAGCTCAGCACACAGAGAATGGACAGAGCACCCTCTAGCTCACTATATAGAGAAGGGACAGAGCACCCTCCAGCTCAGCACATAGAGAAGGGACAGAGCACCCTCCAGCTCAGTATATAGAGAAGAGACAGAGCACCTTCCAGCTTAGTATATAGAGAAGGGACAGAGCACCCTACAGATTAATACATAGAGAAGGGAGAGAGCACCCTGCAGCTCGGTTCATAGAGAAGTGACAGAGCACTCTCCAGCTCAGGACAAAGAGAAGGGACAGAGCACCCTCCAGGTCAGGACAGAGAGAAGGGACAGAGCACCCTCCAGCTCAGTACCTAGAGAAGGGACAGAGCACCCTCCAGCACAGCACATAGAAAAGGGACAGAGCACCCTCCAGCTCAGTATATAGAGAAGGGACAGAAAAACCTCCAGCTCAGCACATAGAGAAGGGACAGAGCACCCTCCAGCTCAGCACATAGAGAAGGGACAGAGCAGCCTCCAGCTCAGTATATAGAGAAGGGACAGAGCACCCTCCAGCTCAGTACATAGAGTAGGGATAGATCACCCTCCAGCTCAGCAAATAGAGAAGGGACAGAGCACCATCCAGCTCAGTATATAGAGAAGGAACAGAGCACCTTGCAGCTCAGTACATAGAGCAGGAACAGAGCACTCTGCAGCTCAGTACAAAGAGAAGGGACAGAGCACCCTCCAGCTCAGTGCATAGAGAAGGAACAGAGCACCCTGCAGCTCAGTACATAGAGCAGGGACAGAGCACCCTCTTTCTCAATAGATAGAGAAGGAACATAGCACCCTGCAGCTCAGTACATAGAGAAGGGACAGAGCCCCTTCCATCTCAATATATAGAGAAGGAACAGAGCACCCTCCAGCTCAGTACTTAGAGAATGTACAGAGCACCCTGCAACTCAACATATAGAGAAGGGAAATAGCACCCTGCAGCTCAGTACATAGAGAAAGTACAGAGCACCCTGCAGCTCAGTACATAGAGAAGGGACAGAGCACCCTCCAGCCCAGTATACTGAAAAGGAAAAGAGCACCCTGCAGCTCAGTACATAGAGAAGGAACAGAGCACCCTGCAGCTCAGTACATAGAGAAGGAACAGAGCACCCTGCAGCTCAGTACATAGAGCAGGGACAGAGCGCCCTCTTGCTCAGTACATAGAGAAGGAACAGAGCACCCTGCAGCTCAGTACATAGAGAAGGGACAGAGCACCTTCCAGCTCAAAATATAGAGAAGGGACAGAGCACCCTCCAGCCCAGCAAATAAAGAAGGAACAGAGCACCCTGCAGCTCAGTACATAGAGAAGGAACA
The DNA here is from genome assembly GCA_027410445.1 of Discoglossus pictus. Taxonomy (NCBI): domain Eukaryota; kingdom Metazoa; phylum Chordata; class Amphibia; order Anura; family Alytidae; genus Discoglossus; species Discoglossus pictus. The sequence continues at coordinate 561,898,158 of CM050163.1, forward strand.
GAGCACGCTGCAGCTCAGTGCATAGAGAAGGAACAGAGCACCCTGCATCTCAGCACATAGAGCAGAGAAAGAGCACCCTGCAGCTCAGTACATAGGGAAGGGACAGAGCACCCAGCAGCTCAGTACATAGAGAAGAAACAGAGCACCCTGCAGCTCAGTACATAGAGAAACTACAGAGCACCCTGCAGCTCAGTACATAGAGAAGGGACAGAGCACCCTCCAGCCCAGTATACAGAGAAGGAAAAGAGCACCCTGCAGCTCAGTACATTGAGAAGGAACAGAGCACCCTGCAGCTCAGTACATAGAGAAGGAACAGAGCACCCTGCAGCTCAGTACATAGAGCAGGGAGAGAGCACCCTGCAGCTCAGTAAATAGAGAAGTAACAGAGCACCCTGCAGATCAGTACATAGAGAAGGGACAGAGCACCCTCCAGCTCAGTGTATAGAGAAGGGACAGAGCACCCTGCAACTCAACATATAGAGAAGTGAAAGAGCACCCTGCAGCTCAGTACATAGAGAAAGTACAGAGCACCCTGCAGCTAAGTACATAGAGCAGGAACAGAGCACCCTCCAGCCCAGTATACATAGAAGGAAAAGAGCACCCTGCAGCTCAGTACATAGAGAAGGAACAGAGCACCCTGCATATCAGTACATAGAGAAGGAACAGAGCACCCTGCAGCTCAGTACATAGAGCAGGGAGAGAGCACCCTCTTGGTCAGTAAATATAGAAGGAACAGAGCCCCCTCAGCTCAGTACATAGAGAAGGGACAGAGCAACTTCCAGCTCACTATATAGAGAAGGGACAGAGCACCCTCCAGCTCAGCAAATAGAGAAGAAACAGAGCACCCTGCAGCTCAATACATAAAGAAAGAACAGAGCACCCTGCAGCTCAGTACATAGAGAAGGAACAGAGCACCCTGCAGCTCAGTACATAGAGCAGGGATAGAGCACCCTGCAGCTCAGTACATAGAGAAGGAAGAGAGCACCCTGCAGCTCAGTACATAGAGAAGGGACAGAGCACATTCCAGCTCAATATATAGAGAAGGAAGAAAGCACCCTCCAGCTCAGCAAATAGAGAAGGAATAGAGCACCCTCCAGATCAGTGCATAGAGAAGGAACAGAGCACCCTGCAGCTCAGTACATAGAGAAGGAACAGAGCACCCTGCAGCTCAGTACATAGAGCAGGGACAGAGCACCCTCTTTCTCAGTAGATAGAGAAGGAACAGAGCACCCTGCAGCTCAGTATATAGAGAAGGAAAAGAGCACACTGCAGCTCAGTGCATAGAGAAGGAACAGAGCACCCTGCATCTCAGCACATAGAGCAGAGACAGAGCACCCTCTTGCTCAGTACATAGAGAAGTAACAGAGCACCCTGCAGCTCAGTACATAGAGAAGAAACAGAGCAAGCTGCAGCTCAGTACATAGAGAAACTACAGAGCACCCTGCAGCTCAGTACATAGAGAAGGGACAGAGCACCCTCCAGCCCAGTATACAGAGAAGGAAAAGAGCACCCTGCAGCTCAGTACATAGAGAAGGAACAGAGCACCCTCCAGCTCAGTACATAGAGAAGGAACAGAGCACCCTGCAGTTCAGTACATAGAGCAGGGAGAGAGCACCCTCTTGCTCAGTAAATAGAGAAGGAACAGAGCACCCTGCAGCTCAGTACATAGAGAAGGAACAGAGCACCCTCCAGCTCAGCAAATAGAGAAGGAACAGAGCACCCTGCATCTCAGTACATAGAGAAGTAACAGAGTACCCTGCAGCTCAGTACATAGAGAAGGGACCGAGCATCTTCCAGCTCAAAATATAGAGAAGGGACAGAGCACCCTCCAGCTCAGCAAATAGAGAAGGAACAGAGCACCCTGCATCTCAGCACATAGAGCAGGGACAGAGCACCCTCTTGCTCAGTACATAGAGAAGGAACAGAGCACCCTGCAGCTCAGTACATAGAGAAGGAACAGAGCACCCTGCAGCTCAGTACATAGAGAAGGAACAGAGCACCCTGCAGCTCAGTACATAGAGAAGGGACAGAGCACCCTCCAGCTCAGTATATAGAGAAGGGACAGAGCACCCTGCATCTCAGCACATAGAGCAGGGACAGAGCCCCCTCTTGCTCAGTACATAGATAAGTAACAGAGCACCCTGCAGCTCAGTACATAGAGAAGGAACAGAGCACCCTCCAGCTCAGCAGATAGAGAAGGGACAGAGCACCCTCCAGCTCAGTATATAGAGAAGGGACAGAGCACCCTCCAGCTCAGTATATAGAGAAGAGACAGAGCACCTTCCAGCTTAGTATATAGAGAAGGGACAGAGCACCCTCCAGCTTAGTATATAGAGAAGGGACAGAGCACCCTGCATCTCAGCACACAGAGCAGGGACAGAGCACCCTCTTGCTCAGTACATAGATAAGTAACAGAGCACCCTGCAGCTCAGTACATAGAGAAGGAACAGAGCACCCTCCAGCTCAGCAGATAGAGAAGGGACAGAGCACCCTGCAGCTCAGTACATAGAGAAGGGACAGAGCACCCTCCAGCCCAGTATACAAAGAAGGAAAAGAGCACCCTGCAGCTCAGTACATAGAGAAGGAACAGAGCACCCTCCAGCTCAGTACATAGAGAAGGAACAGAGCACCCTGCAGCTCAGTACATAGAGCAGGGACAGAGCACCCTCTTTCTCAGTAGATAGAGAAGGAACAGAGCACGCTGCAGCTCAGTAATTAGAGAAGGAAAAGAGCACGCTGCAGCTCAGTGCATAGAGAAGGAACAGAGCACCCTGCATCTCAGCACATAGAGCAGAGACAGAGCACCCTCTTGCTCAGTACATAGAGAAGTAACAGAGCACCCTGCAGCTCAGTACATAGAGAAGAAACAGAGCACCCTGCAGCTCAGTACATAGAGAAACTACAGAGCACCCTGCAGCTCAGTACATAGAAAAGGGACAGAGCACCCTCCAGCCCAGTATACAAAGAAGGAAAAGAGCACCCTGCAGCTCAGTACATAGAGAAGGAACAGAGCACCCTCCAGCTCAGTACATAGAGAAGGAACAGAGCACCCTGCAGTTCAGTACATAGAGCAGGGAGAGAGCACCCTCCAGCTCAGCAAATAGAGAAGGAACAGAGCACCCTGCAGCTCAGTACATAGAGAAGGAACAGAGCACCCTCCAGCTCAGCAAATAGAGAAGGAACAGAGCACCCTGCATCTCAGTACATAGAGAAGGAACCGCGCACGCTGCAGCTCAGTGTATAGAGAAGTAACAGAGTACCCTGCAGCTCAGTACATAGAGAAGGGACAGAGCACCTTCCAGCTCAAAATATAGAGAAGGGACAGAGCACCCTCCAGCTCAGCAAATAGAGAAGGAACAGAGCACCCTGCATCTCAGCACATAGAGCAGGGACAGAGCACCCTCTTGCTCAGTACATAGAGAAGGAACAGAGCACCCTGCAGCTCAGTACAAAGAAAAGGAACAGAGCACCCTGCAGCTCAGTACATAGAGAAGGAACAGAGCACCTTACAGCTCAGTACATAGAGAAGGGACAGAGCACCCTCCAGCTCAGTATATAGAGAAGGGACAGAGCACCCTCCAGCTCAGCACATAGATAAGTAACAGAGCACCCTGCAGCTCAGTACATAGAGAAGGAAAAGAGCACCCTCCAGCTCAGCAGATAGTGAAGGGACAGAGCACCCTCCAGCTCAGTATATAGAGAAGGGACAGAGCACCCTGCAGCTCAGTACATAGAGCAGGGAGAGAGCACCCTGCAGCTCAGTAAATAGAGAAGTAACAGAGCACCCTGCAGATCAGTACATAGAGAAGGGACAGAGCACCCTCCAGCTCAGTGTATAGAGAAGGGACAGAGCACCCTGCAACTCAACATATAGAGAAGTGAAAGAGCACCCTGCAGCTCAGTACATAGAGAAAGTACAGAGCACCCTGCAGCTAAGTACATAGAGCAGGAACAGAGCACCCTCCAGCCCAGTATACATAGAAGGAAAAGAGCACCCTGCAGCTCAGTACATAGAGAAGGAACAGAGCACCCTGCATATCAGTACATAGAGAAGGAACAGAGCACCCTGCAGCTCAGTACATAGAGCAGGGAGAGAGCACCCTCTTGGTCAGTAGAGAAGGAACAGAGCCCCCTCAGCTCAGTACATAGAGAAGGGACAGAGCACCTTCCAGCTCACTATATAGAGAAGGGACAGAGCACCCTCCAGCTCAGCAAATAGAGAAGAAACAGAGCACCCTGCAGCTCAATACATAAAGAAAGAACAGAGCACCCTGCAGCTCAGTACATAGAGAAGGAACAGAGCACCCTGCAGCTCAGTACATAGAGCAGGGATAGAGCACCCTGCAGCTCAGTACATAGAGAAGGAAGAGAGCACCCTGCAGCTCAGTACATAGAGAAGGGACAGAGCACATTCCAGCTCAATATATAGAGAAGGAAGAAAGCACCCTCCAGCTCAGCAAATAGAGAAGGAATAGAGCACCCTCCAGATCAGTGCATAGAGAAGGAACAGAGCACCCTGCAGCTCAGTACATAGAGAAGGAACAGAGCACCCTGCAGCTCAGTACATAGAGCAGGGAAAGAGCACCCTCTTTCTCAGTAGATAGAGAAGGAACAGAGCACCCTGCAGCTCAGTATATAGAGAAGGAAAAGAGCACACTGCAGCTCAGTGCATAGAGAAGGAACAGAGCACCCTGCATCTCAGCACATAGAGCAGAGACAGAGCACCCTCTTGCTCAGTACATAGAGAAGTAACAGAGCACCCTGCAGCTCAGTACATAGAGAAGAAACAGAGCAAGCTGCAGCTCAGTACATAGAGAAACTACAGAGCACCCTGCAGCTCAGTACATAGAGAAGGGACAGAGCACCCTCCAGCCCAGTATACAAAGAAGGAAAAGAGCACCCTGCAGCTCAGTACATAGAGAAGGAACAGAGCACCCTCCAGCTCAGTACATAGAGAAGGAACAGAGCACCCTGCAGCTCAGTACATAGAGCAGGGACAGAGCACACTCTTTCTCAGTAGATAGAGAAGGAACAGAGCACCCTGCAGCTCAGTACATAGAGAAGGAAAAGAGCATGCTGCAGCTCAGTGCATAGAGAAGAAACAGAGCACCCTGCATCTCAGCACATAGAGCAGAGACAGAGCACCCTCTTGCTCAGTACATAGAGAAGTAACAGAGCACCCTGCAGCTCAGTACATAGAGAAGAAACAGAGCACCCTGCAGCTCAGTACATAGAGAAACTACAGAGCACCCTGCAGCTCAGTACATAGAGAAGGGACAGAGCACCCTCCAGCCCAGTATACAAAGAAGGAAAAGAGCACCCTGCAGCTCAGTACATAGAGAAGGAACAGAGCACCCTCCAGCTCAGTACATAGAGAAGGAACAGAGCACCCTGCAGTTCAGTACATAGAGCAGGGAGAGAGCACCCTCTTGCTCAGTAAATAGAGAAGGAACAGAGCACCCTGCAGCTCAGTACATAGAGAAGGAACAGAGCACCCTCCAGCTCAGCAAATAGAGAAGGAACAGAGCACCCTGCATCTCAGTACATAGAGAAGTAACAGAGTACCCTGCAGCTCAGTACATAGAGAAGGGACAGAGCATCTTCCAGCTCAAAATATAGAGAAGGGACAGAGCACCCTCCAGCTCAGCAAATAGAGAAGGAACAGAGCACCCTGCATCTCAGCACATAGAGCAGGGACAGAGCACCCTCTTGCTCAGTACATAGAGAAGGAACAGAGCACCCTGCAGCTCAGTACATAGAGAAGGAACAGAGCACCCTGCAGCTCAGTACATAGAGAAGGAACAGAGCACCCTGCAGCTCAGTACATAGAGAAGGGACATCGCACCCTCCAGCTCAGTATATAGAGAAGGGACAGAGCACCCTGCATCTCAGCACATAGAGCAGGGACAGAGCACCCTCTTGCTCAGTACATAGATAAGTAACAGAGCACCCTGCAGCTCAGTACATAGAGAAGGAACAGAGCACCCTCCAGCTCAGCAGATAGAGAAGGGACAGAGCACCCTCCAGCTCAGTATATAGAGAAGGGACAGAGCACCCTCCAGCTCAGTATATAGAGAAGAGACAGAGCACCTTCCAGCTTAGTATATAGAGAAGGGACAGAGCACCCTCCAGCTTAGTATATAGAGAAGGGACAGAGCACCCTGCATCTCAGCACACAGAGCAGGGACAGAGCACCCTGCAGCTCAGTACATAGATAAGTAACAGAGCACCCTGCAGCTCAGTACATAGAGAAGGAACAGAGCACCCTCCAGCTCAGCAGATAGAGAAGGGACAGAGCACCCTGCAGCTCAGTACATAGAGAAGGGACAGAGCACCCTCAAGCCCAGTATACAGAGAAGGAAAAGAGCACCCTGCAGCTCAGTACATAGAGAAGGAACAGAGCACCCTCCAGCTCAGTACATAGAGAAGGAACAGAGCACCCTGCAGCTCAGTACATAGAGCAGGGACAGAGCACCCTCTTTCTCAGTAGATAGAGAAGGAACAGAGCACGCTGCAGCTCAGTAATTAGAGAAGGAAAAGAGCACGCTGCAGCTCAGTGCATAGAGAAGGAACAGAGCACCCTGCATCTCAGCACATAGAGCAGAGACAGAGCACCCTCTTGCTCAGTACATAGAGAAGTAACAGAGCACCCTGCAGCTCAGTACATAGAGAAGAAACAGAGCACCCTGCAGCTCAGTACATAGAGAAACTACAGAGCACCCTGCAGCTCAGTACATAGAGAAGGGACAGAGCACCCTCCAGCCCAGTATACAAAGAAGGAAAAGAGCACCCTGCAGCTCAGTACATAGAGAAGGAACAGAGCACCCTCCAGCTCAGTACATAGAGAAGGAACAGAGCACCCTGCAGTTCAGTACATAGAGCAGGGAGAGAGCACCCTGCAGCTCAGTACATAGAGAAGGAACAGAGCACCCTGCAGCTCAGTACATAGAGAAGGAACAGAGCACCCTCCAGCTCAGCAAATAGAGAAGGAACAGAGCACCCTGCATCTCAGTACATAGAGAAGGAACCGCGCACGCTGCAGCTCAGTGTATAGAGAAGTAACAGAGTACCCTGCAGCTCAGTACATAGAGAAGGGACAGAGCACCTTCCAGCTCAAAATATAGAGAAGGGACAGAGCAACCTCCAACTCAGCAAATAGAGAAGGAACAGAGCACCCTGCATCTCAGCACATAGAGCAGGGACAGAGCACCCTCTTGCTCAGTACATAGAGAAGGAACAGAGCACCCTGCAGCTCAGTACAAAGAAAAGGAACAGAGCACCCTGCAGCTCAGTACATAGAGAAGGAACAGAGCACCTTACAGCTCAGTACATAGAGAAGGGACAGAGCACCCTCCAGCTCAGTATATAGAGAAGGGACAGAGCACCCTCCAGCTCAGCACATAGATAAGTAACAGAGCACCCTGCAGCTCAGTACATAGAGAAGGAAAAGAGCACCCTCCAGCTCAGCAGATAGTGAAGGGACAGAGCACCCTCCAGCTCAGTATATAGAGAAGGGACAGAGCACCCTCCAGCTCAGTATATAGAGAAGAGACAGAGCACCTTCCAGCTTAGTATATAGAGAAGGGACAGAGCACCCTACAGATTAATACATAGAGAAGGGAGAGAACACCCTGCAGCTCGGTTCATAGAGAAGTGACAGAGCACTCTCCAGCTCAGGACAAAGAGAAGGGACAGAGCACCCTCCAGGTCAGGACAGAGAGAAGGGACAGAGCACCCTCCAGCTCAGTACCTAGAGAAGGGACAGAGCACCCTCCAGCACAGCACATAGAAAAGGGACAGAGCACCCTCCAGCTCAGTATATAGAGAAGGGACAGAAAAACCTCCAGCTCAGCACATAGAGAAGGGACAGAGCACCCTCCAGCTCAGCACATAGAGAAGGGACAGAGCAGCCTCCAGCTCAGTATATAGAGAAGGGACAGAGCACCCTCCAGCTCAGTACATAGAGCAGGGATAGATCACCCTCCAGCTCAGCAAATAGAGAAGGGACAGAGCACCATCCAGCTCAGTATATAGAGAAGGGACAGAGCACCCTGCATCTCAGCACATAGAGCAGAGACAGAGCACCCTCTTGCTCAGTACATAGAGAAGTAACAGAGCACCCTGCAGCTCAGTACATAGAGAAGAAACAGAGCACCCTGCAGCTCAGTACATAGAGAAACTACAGAGCACCCTGCAGCTCAGTACATAGAAAAGGGACAGAGCACCCTCCAGCCCAGTATACAAAGAAGGAAAAGAGCACCCTGCAGCTCAGTACATAGAGAAGGAACAGAGCACCCTCCAGCTCAGTACATAGAGAAGGAACAGAGCACCCTGCAGTTCAGTACATAGAGCAGGGAGAGAGCACCCTCCAGCTCAGCAAATAGAGAAGGAACAGAGCACCCTCCAGCTCAGTACATAGAGAAGGAACAGAGCACCCTCCAGCTCAGCAAATAGAGAAGGAACAGAGCACCCTGCATCTCAGTACATAGAGAAGGAACCGCGCACGCTGCAGCTCAGTGCATAGAGAAGTAACAGAGTACCCTGCAGCTCAGTACATAGAGAAGGGACAGAGCACCTTCCAGCTCAAAATATAGAGAAGGGACAGAGCAACCTCCAACTCAGCAAATAGAGAAGGAACAGAGCACCCTGCATCTCAGCACATAGAGCAGGGACAGAGCACCCTCTTGCTCAGTACATAGAGAAGGAACAGAGCACCCTGCAGCTCAGTACATAGAGAAGGAACAGAGCACCCTGCAGCTCAGTACATAGAGAAGGAACAGAGCACCCTGCAGCTCAGTACATAGAGAAGGGACAGAGCACCCTCCAGCTCAGTATATAGAGAAGGGACAGAGCACCCTGCATCTCAGCACATAGAGCAGGGACAGAGCACCCTCTTGCTCAGTACATAGATAAGTAACAGAGCACCATGCAGCTCAGTACATAGAGAAGGAACACAGCACCCTCCAGCTCAGCAGATAGAGAAGGGACAGAGCACCCTCCAGCTCAGTATATAGAGAAGGGACAGAGCACCCTCCAGCTCAGTATATAGAAAAGGGACAGAGCACCCTGCAACTCAACATATAGAGAAGTGAAAGAGCACCCTGCAGCTCAGTACATAGAGAAAGTACAGAGCACCCTGCAGCTCAGTACATAGAGCAGGAACAGAGCACCCTCCAGCCCAGTATACAGAGAAGGAAAAGAGCACCCTGCAGCTCAGTACATAGAGAAGGAACAGAGCACCCTGCATATCAGTACATAGAGAAGGAACAGAGAACCCTGCAGCACAGTACATAGAGCAGGGAGAGAGCACCCTATTGATCAGTAAATAGAGAAGGAACAGAGACCCCTCAGCTCAGTACATAGAGAAGGGACAGAGCACCTTCCAGCTCACTATATAGAGAAGGGACAGAGCACCCTCCAGCTCAGCAAATAGAGAAGGAACAGAGCACCCTGGAGCTCAGTACATAAAGAAAGAACAGAGCACCCTGCAGCTCAGTACATAGAGAAGGAACAGAGCACCCTGCAGCTCAGTACATAGAGCAGGGATAGAGCACCCTGCAGCTCAATACATAGAGAAGGAAGAGAGCACCCTGCAGCTCAGTACATAGAGAAGGGACAGAGCACCTTCCAGCTCAATATATAGAGAAGGAAGAGAGCACCCTCCAGCTCAGCAAATAGAGAAGGAATAGGGCACCCTGCAGCTCAGTGCATAGAGAAGGAACAGAGCACCCTGCATCTCAGTACATAGAGAAGGAACAGAGCACCCTCTTTCTCAGTAGATAGAGAAGGAACAGAGCACCCTGCAGCTCAGTACATAGAGAAGGGACAGAGCCCCTTCCATCTCAATATATATAGAAGGAACTGAGCACCCTCCAGCTCAGTACATAGAGAAGGTACAGAGCATCCTGCAACACAACATATAGAGAAGGAAAAAAGCACCCTGCAGCTCAGAACATAGAGAAAGTAAAGAGCACCCTGCAACTCAGTACATAGAGAAGGGACAGAGCACCCTCCAGCCCAGTATACAGAGAAGGAAAATAGCACCCTGCAGATCAGTACATAGAGAAGGAACAGAGCACCCTGCAGCTCAGTACATAGAGAAGGAACAGAGCACCCTGCAGCTCAGTACATAGAGAAGGGACAGAGCACCCTCTAGCCCAGTACATAGAAAAGGGACAGAGCAACCTCCAGCTCAGAATATAGAGAAGGGACAGAACACCCTCCAGCTCAGCACATAGAGAAGAGACAGAGCACCCTCCCTTTCAGTATATAGAGAAGGGATAGAGCACCCTCCAGCTCAGTATATAGAGAAGAGACAGAGCACCCTCCAGCTTAGTATATAGAGAATGGATAAAGCACACTCCCGATTAATATATATAGAGAAGGGAGAAAGCACCCTGCAGCTCAGTTCGTACAGAATAGACAGAGCACCCTCCAGGTCAGGACATAGAGAAGGGACAGAGCACCCTCCAGGTCAAGACAGAGAGAAGGGACAGAGCACCCTCCAGGTCAGGACAAAGAGAAGGGAAAGAGCACCCTCCAGCTCCGTATATATAGAGAACGGACAGAGCACCCTGCAGATCAGTACATAGAGAAGGAACAGAACACCCTGCAGCTCAGTACATAGAGAAGGAACAGAGCACCCTGCAGCTCAGTACATAGAGAAGGAACAGAGCACCCTACAGCTCAGTACATAGATAAGGGACACAGCACCCCCCAGCTCAGTACCTAGAGAAGGGACAGAGCACCCTCCAGCACAGTACATAGAGAAGGGACAGAGCACCCTCCAGCTCAGTATATAGAGAAGGGACAGAACACCCTCCAGCTCAGCACATAGAGAAGGGACAAAGCACCCTCCAGCTCAGTATATAGAGAAGGGACAGAGCACCCTCCAGCTCAGAACATAGAGAAGGGATAAAGCACCCTCCAGCTCAGAACATAGAGAAGGGACAGAGCACCCTCCAGCTCAGTACATAGGAAAGGAACAGAGCACCCTGCAGCTCAGTACATAGAGAAGAACAGAGCACCCTGCAGCTCAGTACATAGAGCAGGGACAGAGCACCCTCTAGCTCAGTACATAGAGAAGGAACAGAGCACCCTGCCGCTCAGTACATAGAGAAGGGACAGAGCACCTTCCAGCTCAATATATAGAGAAGGGACAGAGCACCCTCCATCTCAGTATATATAGAGAAGGGACAGAGCACCCTCCAGCTCAGTATATATAGAGAACGGACAGAGCACCCTGCAGCTCAGTACATAGAGAAGGGACAGAGCACCTTCCAGCTCAATATATAGAGAAGGGACAGAGCACCTTCCAGCTCAGTATATATAGAGAAGGGACAGAGCACCCTCCATCTCAGTTTATATAGAGAAGGGACAGAGCACCCTCCAGCTCAATATATAGAGAAGGGACAGAGCACCCTCCATCTCAGTATATATAGAGAAGGAACAGAGCACCCTGCTGCTCAGTACATAGAGAAGGAACAGAGCACCCTGCAGCTCGGTACATAGAGAAGTGACAGAGCACCCTCCAGCCCAGTACATAGAGAAGAAACAGAGTACCCTCCAGCTCAGCACACAGATAAGGGACAGAGCACCGTCCAGCTCAGTATATAGAGAAGGGACAGAACACCCTCCAGCTCAGCACATAGAGAGGAGGCAGAGCACCCTCCAGCTCAGTATATAGAGAAGAGACAGAGTACCCTCCAGCTCAGTATATAGAGAAGAGACAGAGCACCCTGCAGCTTAGCATATAGAGAAGGGACAGAGCACCCTTCAGATTAATATATATATAGAGAGAGAAGGGAGAGAGCACCCTGCAGCTCAGTTCATAGAGAAGTGACAGAGCACCCTCCAGCTCAGTACATAGAGAACGGACAGAGTAGCCTGCAGCTCAGTACATAGAGAAGGGAAACAGCACCCCCCAGCTCAGTACCTAGAGAAGGGACAGAGCCCCCTTCAGCTCTTTATATAGAGAAGGGAAAGAACACCCTCCAGTTCAGCACATAGAGAAGGGACAGAGCACCCTCCAGCTCAGCACATAAAGAAGGGACAGAGCACCCTCCAGCTCAATATATAGAGAAGGGACAGAGCACCCTCCAGCTCAGTACATAGAGAAGGGACAGAGCACCCTCCAGCTCAGTACATAGAGAAGGCATAGAGCACCCTCCAGCTCAGCAAAAAGAGAAGGGACAGAGCACCCTCCAGTTCAGTACATAGAGAAGGAAAAGAGCACCCAGCAGCACAGTACATAGAGAAGGAACAGAGCACCCTGCAGCTCAGTACATAGAGAAGGAACAGAGCACCCTGCGGCTCAGTACATAGAGCAGGGAGCGAGCACCCTCTTGCTCAGTAAATAGAGAAGGAACAGAGCACCCTGCAGCTCAGTACACAGAGAAGGGACAGAGCACCTTCCAGCTCAAAATATAGAGAAGGGACAGAGCACCCTCCATCTCAGCAAATAGAGAAGGAACAGAGCACCCTGCAGCTCAGTACATAGAGAAGGAACAGAGCACGCTGCATTTCAGTGCATAGAGAAGGAACAGAGCACCCTGCATCTCAGCAAATAGAGCAGGGACAGAGCACCCTCTTGCTCAGTACATAGAGAAGTAACAGAGCACCCTGCAGCTCAGTACATAGAGAAGGAACAGAGCACCCTGCAGCTCAGTACATAGAGAAGGGACAGAGCACCTTCCCTCTCAATATATAGAGACGGGACAGAGCACCCTCCAGGTCAGGACATAGAGAAGGGACAAAGCACCCTCCAGGTCAGCACACAGAGAAGAGACAGAGCACCATCCAGGTCTTGACATAGAGAAGGGACAATGCACCCTCTAGGTCAGGACAGAGAGAAGGGACAGAGCACCCTAGAGCTCACTATATAGAGAAGGGACAGAGCACCCTCCATCTCAGGACATAGGGAAGGGACAGATCACCCTCTAGCTCAGTACTTAGAGAAGTAACAGAGTACCCTCCAGCTCAGTACATAGAGAACCTCAGTACATAGAGAAGGAAAAGAGCACGCTGCAGCTCAGTACATAGAGCAGGGAGAGAGCACCCTCTTGCTCAGTAAATAGAGAAGGAACAGAGCACCCTGCAGCTCAGTACATAGAGAAGGAACAGAGCACCCTGCAGCTCAGTACATAGAGAAGGGACAGAGCACCCTCCAGCTCAGCACATAGAGAAGGGACAGAGCACCCTCCAGCTCAGTATATAGAGAAGGGACAGAGCACCCTGCATCTCAGCACATAGAGAAGGAACAGAGCACCCTGCAGCTCAGTACATAGAGAAGGGACAGAGCACCCTCCAGCTCAGCACATAGAGAAGGGACAGAGCACCCTCCAGCTCAGTACATAGAGAAGGAACAGAGCACCCTGCAGCTCAGTACATAGAGAAGGGACAGAGCACCCTCCAGCTCAGCACATAGAGAAGGGACAGAGCACTCTCCAGCTCAGTATATAGAGAAGGAACAGAGCACGCTGCATTTCAGTGCATAGAGAAGGAACAGAGCACCCTGCATCTCAGCAAATAGAGCAGGGACAGAGCACCCTCTTGCTCAGTACATAGAGAAGTAACAGAGCACCCTGCAGCTCAGTACATAGAGAAGGAACAGAGCACCCTGCAGCTCAGTACATAGAGAAGGGACAGAGCACCTTCCCTCTCAATATATAGAGACGGGACAGAGCACCCTCCAGGTCAGGACATAGAGAAGGGACAAAGCACCCTCCAGGTCAGCACACAGAGAAGAGACAGAGCACCATCCAGGTCTTGACATAGAGAAGGGACAATGCACCCTCTAGGTCAGGACAGAGAGAAGGGACAGAGCACCCTAGAGCTCACTATATAGAGAAGGGACAGAGCACCCTCAATCTCAGGACATAGGGAAGGGACAGATCACCCTCTAGCTCAGTACTTAGAGAAGTAACAGAGTACCCTCCAGCTCAGTACATAGAGAACCTCAGTACATAGAGAAGGAAAAGAGCACGCTGCAGCTCAGTGCATAGAGAAGGAACAGAGCACCCTGCATCTCAGTACATAGAGCAGGGAGAGAGCACCCTCTTGCTCAGTAAATAGAGAAGGAACAGAGCACCCTGCAGCTCAGTACATAGAGAAGGAACAGAGCACCCTGCAGCTCAGTACATAGAGAAGGGACAGAGCACCTTCCAGCTCAAAATATAGAGAAGGGACAGAGCACCCTGCATCTCAGCACATAGAGCAGGGACGGAGCACCCTCTTGCTCTGTACATAGATAAGTAACAGAGCACCCTGCAGCTCAGTACATAGAGAAGGAACAGAGCACCCTGCAGCTCAGTACATAAAGAAGGGACAGAGCACCCTCCAGCTCAGCACATAGAGAAGGGACAGAGCACCCTCCAGCTCAGTATATAGAGAAGGGACAGAGCACCCTGCATCTCAGCACATAGAGCAGGGACAGAGCACGCTCTTGCTCAGTACATAGATAAGTAACAGAGCACCCTGCAGCTCAGTACATAGAGAAGGAACAGAGCACACTTCAGCTCAGTACATAGAGAAGGAACAGAGCACCCTCCAGCTCAGCACATAGAGAAGGGACAGAGCACCCTCCAGCTCAGTATATAGAAAAGGGACAGAGCACCCTGCAACTCAACATATAGAGAAGTGAAAGAGCTCCCTGCAGCTCAGTACATAGAGACAGTACAGAGCACCCTGCAGCTCAGTACATAGAGCATGAACAGAGCACCCTCCAGCTCAGTATACAGAGAAGGAACAGAGCACCCTGCAGCTCAGTACATAGAGAAGGAACAGAGCCCCCTCAGCTCAGTACATAGAGAAGGGACAGAGCACCTTCCAGCTCACTATATAGAGAAGGGACAGAGCACCCTCCAGCTCAGCAAATAGAGAAGGAACAGAGCACCCTGCAGCTCAGTACATAAAGAAAGAACAGAGCACCCTGCAGCTCAGTACATAGAGAAGGAACAGAGCACCCTGCAGCTCAGTACATAGAGAAGGAAGAGAGCAGCCTACAGCTCAGTACATAGAGAAGGAATAGAGCACCCTGCAGCTCAGTACATAGAGAAGGAACAGAGCACCCTGCAGCTCAGTACATAGAGAAGGAACAGAGCACCCTGCAGCTCAGTACATAGAGCAGGGACAGAGCACCCTCCAGCTCAGTATATAGAAAAGGGACAGAGCACCCTGCAACTCAACATATAGAGAAGTGAAAGAGCTCCCTGCAGCTCAGTACATAGAGAAAGTACAGAGCACCCTGCAGCTCAGTACATAGAGCATGAACAGAGCACCCTCCAGCTCAGTATACAGAGAAGGAACAGAGCACCCTGCAGCTCAGTACATAGAGAAGGAACAGAGCACCCTCTTGCTCAGTAAATAGAGAAGGAACAGAGCCCCCTCAGCTCAGTACATAGAGAAGGGACAGAGCACCTTCCAGCTCACTATATAGAGAAGGGACAGAGCACCCTCCAGCTCAGCAAATAGAGAAGGAACAGAGCACCCTGCAGCTCAGTACATAAAGAAAGAACAGAGCACCCTGCAGCTCAGTACATAGAGAAGGAACAGAGCACCCTGCAGCTCAGTACATAGAGAAGGAAGAGAGCAGCCTACAGCTCTGTACATAGAGAAGGAATAGAGCACCCTGCAGCTCAGTACATAGAGAAGGAACAGAGCACCCTGCAGCTCAGTACATAGAGAAGGAACAGAGCACCCTGCAGCTCAGTACATAGAGCAGGGACAGAGCACCCTGCAACTCAACATATAGAGAAGGAAAAGAGCACCCTGCAGCTCAGAACATAGAGAAAGTACAGAGCACCCTGCAACTCAGTACATAGAGAAGGGACAGAGCACCCTCCAGCCCAGTTTACAGAGAAGGAAAATAGCACCCTCCAGCTCAGCAAATAGAGAAGGAACAGAGCACCCTGCAGCTCAGTACATAGAGAAGGAACAGAGCACCCTGCAGCTCAGTACATAGAGAAGGAACAGAGCACCCTGCAGCTCAGTACATAGAGAAGGAACAGAGCACCCTGCAGCTCAGTACATATAGAAGGAACAGAGCACCCTGCAGCTTAGTACATAGAGAAAGTATAGAGCACCCTGCAGCTCATTACTTAGAGAAGGGACAGAGCACCCTCCAGCCCAGTATACAGAGAAGGAAAAGAGCACCCTGCAGCTCAGTACATTGAGAAGGAACAGAACACCCTGCAGCTCAGGACATAGAGAAGGGACAGAACACCCTGCAGCTCAGGAGAGACAGGAGAGAGAGAAAGAGAGAAGAGATAGAGATACAGGAGAGAGAGATAAGAGAGGGAGAAGAGAAAGAGAGATCAGAGAGACAGACAGAGTGAGACAGGAGAAAGAGAAATGAGAGAGACAAACAGAGAGAGACAAGGGAGAGAGAGAAACAGGATAAAGAGAAAGAGAGATCATAGAGACAGACAGAGAGAGAGAAAGAGAGACGAGAGAAACAGACAGAGAGCGACAAGGGAGATAGAGAGAGACATAAGAGAGAGACAAGAGAGAGACAGGAAAAAGAGAGAGAGGGGAGAGAGAGACAGGAGAGCGAGAGACAGGTGAGAGAGACAGAAGAGAGAGGGGAGAGATATAGAGAGAGAGAGAGAGAGGAGAGAGACAAAGAGAAAGCGAGAAGGAGAGAGAGCGAGAGAGATGAGAGAGACAGATAGAGAGAAAGAGAGATGAGAGAGACAGACAGAGAGAGAGAGACAGGAGAGGGAGAGAGAGGGGAGAGAGAGACAGAGTGAGACAGGAGAAAGAGAGACGAGAGAGACAAGAGAGAGATGAGAGAGACAGGAGAGTGAGAGAAAGAGAGAGGACAGAGAGAGAGAGGAGGGAGACAGGAGAGAGAGGTGAGAGATGGGAGAGAGAGTGAGACACAAAGAGAGAGAGAGAGATAGAGAGAGAGGAGAGAGACTGCACAGAGAGAGAGCGCACAGATAGAGAGAGTGATAAGAGAGACAGCACACACAGAGCGAGAGCACCCTGCAAGATAGAGAGAGCGCACACAGACAGACAGCACAGAGAGAGAGCTCACAGAGAGAGGGTGTGTGTGCACAGAGAAAGAGAGCACACAGAGAGAAAGCATAGAGACAGACAGAAGAGAGACAGTCCAATGAGAGAAAAAGTGCACCGAGAGAGAGCACAGAGAGAGAAAGAGTGCAGAGAAAGACAGCAGAGACAGAGCGAGAGAGCACACAGAGAGAGACAGCAGAGAGAGAGAGTGCGTGCAGAGAGAGACAGCACAGAGAGACAGAGACAGCACAGAGACAGCACAGACAATTGAAGATACAATTATACGATACCATCATTTATGACGGGCAAGTTAATAGTTCTTGTAAATATTTTATTTTTAGAAATCGATGTATATTTCACTACTTATCCCATTTAACCCTTCGGCTCTCCTCCTTCACTACTGATTTGTTGCAACAACTTTCTATTTGGTTTGTTTAGACGGACTAGAGAAATAAATGTGAAATATTAGTGCGGGAGGAGGATGGGACTTGTGATTTATGGTACATTTCAATACATAGTGCTGCAATAATCCAGTTAGGTATCTAGTCTGAGCGCTGTGAAAGCTAACACTGCCGCATTTCAAAACAATTATAAATTATATCTTTCCCACTTGATTCTGACTGCTCTACATGATGGTGCTTAGTATTACCCACGGATTCACAGTTCCTAACTATTTAGGCCTGTTTATCCCTGGTACCCACCCAAACGTCTCCCATAATCTGAAACACATGGAAATAACTTTATAATCTGCCCAATTTTCTTTTATGATTAATTAATCCCGAATCCTGAAACAAACCCCTGTAATTACCCCCGAGAGCTCCCAGCGCCATGTATAACTGCTATAAAAACAACATATTCCAGTAAATAATATCTACTACACACAGCAAAACTAAAAAGGTTCCAGATTCCTGATTTATTGTCTTCCTAATTTTTTAGACTTTTGGCAATTTTTCTCTCTAGCATAAAAAATTTAAATTATACACTTATTTTGCTGTTTATAAAACTGTTTTCATAATAATCTCTATTACTCTTGTTTTTTTCATGAGTTTTACAACTTAAACAATATTAAATCTGATTCTAGCTATCACCCCCCACCCCCGATTATCCTGACACCACGACCCCCCATCATCCTGACACCACGCCCCCCCCCCCCCCCCGATCATCCTGACACCACGCCCCGCCCCCCCGGCCTCACTTCTTTTATGTTCCTTATTTAAAAAACTGAGAAATCAGATAATCGTTCCAAAAGAACATTTTGTTTTCTTTTCTAGCTGCTATAAGTCATTAAATATGTGTGATCTTAATATGTAGAAGTCGGAATATGGAGGAAACAATCACAAGATTTAATAAAGCTGAGGGATGTAAGAACAAGAGGACGTGATTTGAAGTTGGAAGGTGGTAGACTTAGGGGTAATGTGAGAACGTACGACTGTACAGAAAGGGTTAATAAAGGTAGCAGTTGTACCTGGGTGAAACATATTAAAGGCCCACTGTAGGGTATTTATAATTAAGGCATATGTTTGTTTGCTGGGCATAGGTTATTAAAGACAGTATGTTGGAGGAGTTGATCTAACTGCATGGTAACCATGGGGTAGATTGTTTTTTACACCACAGAGTGTGTGTCATAAATTAGAGGTAATAGGGTAATTATTGTGGTTCAGTCATGTTCGACTCTCCGTGACCTCATGGACTATTACACACCAGGCACATCTTTATGTCCATGATCATGCTGATCCACTTGGTTTTCATGACAGAAATACCGGAGTGGGTTGCCAGTTCCTACTCAAGTGGGTCACAGCATACAGCTCCTGGTATTCCAAGGTGGTCTCCCTTCCAAGTACTAACAAGGCCCAACCCCACCTAGCTTTAGTGTGGTGTGACCTTCTGGTTCTCTGACTGGAATAGAACCCAGGTTGCAGTGGTGAAAGCACTGAATCCTAACCACTGGACCACCAGGAAACCCTAATAGAACACATGAAATGAGCTGAGACATTGGTGGATATATAAAGGATTTACTGGAGACAAAAACAGCTAATATACAATAGTCAGATTCCCCAACTCGAGACATTCAGAATTCAGTGGAATATTATTATTAATGTCTTTATTCTATAAATAAGGATTAAAAAAAGTAAAAATATTTAAAAGTTAATTAACATAATAAAGTCCGGGAGAAAACAAAAAGTATTTACAAATTCAAATATCTGAATCCTCAATTCCTCGCTGATATGGCAAAATATGACATGAATATTAGTTTTAAGAAACTCACAATTTTTCTGAATATTATATTGTGAGAAGATCCTTTGATTAAATAGAAGGATGAAAAAAGGAGCGTGTTTAGGTTTCAATTACCTTAATTAAATTAGTGGCTAATTGCAAGACATCTAAAGACATATCCCCCCTATCCCCCCAGTTCCTACGCCCCGTATACAGTGCAGTATCTTCTAAATGTGCTCTTTTCTTTAAAACATATGTACCTATAGGAGGTAACATTCCCAAAAAGTGCTTAACACTGGTACCAACCAATGGGGAATACCGTATTTACATATATACATAACTAATCTTTATTGATATTCAATGTGAACAGCGGCACAAAAATAAAAAACAAGATAAAAACGTTTAAAAGAATGGGACTAAGTGCGTATAGCCTATTATTATTATTAACTTTTATTTGTAACGCGCCAACATATTCCGTAGCGCAATACAGGGGATAAAAAACAACAGCATTCCAAAAACGGAGGAGCCTTTTCCCAAAGTATCCTAGAAGACTGAAAACTCGCAACTTACAATCTAAAGGGAATGGAAGGGACAGAAATCAGGGAAAGATTAAACACATAAGGAATAACAATGGTCAGAAGAGAAGTGAAAGTTAGAGAGGTTTTTCATTTAGAGGGAGAGAGAAGCCTAATAATAAATCAATGTTGTTCACTTCGGTTTTTGTATATATTAAATCACTTGTAGCTCAAATCACTTGGAAAATTTATACATAATTTATTTTGAGAGTTAGTGACCTTTGGTTCTAAAGGGAGGAAATCTCTATGAGACAGAAGAGAAGGAGATTTATTATTCAATCTTTCTAGAATCTTTCCATGTATGTATTATCTTATCAGCCTCCACATGTCACACACTGCGCCTGCTGCCCTGATGTACGTTTCATCGCCTCTCATCGTCTTTTTGAATGGGGAACCTAGAATCGTACATCAGGGTATCAGGGCGGTGTGTGACGTCACGCGCTAGCGTCTCTAGAGGAGAGCACTATGAAGTCTTTACCACTTGGTTTAGAATTAGGTAAACTTCAAGCCCGTGAGATGATGGATGTGACATTCAGTACGAGCACATTAAAACATCTCTAGTGGACATCAGTAAATGTCTACTAAGATGGAAAGCAAATTATACTTCCAATTTTTATTTAAAAAAAAAAAATATTTGGAGAGATTTACCAGGATTTTTATAACCACTTTTACTGATAATCTTTGGGATAAGCTATAGCCTTACCTTGTGAAGAGATGACGGTATATATCTTAGATCACATTTACAAGTTGTTATAGTAGGAGGGTTGTAGATATTTAAAGGTATAAGAAATGTAACGAAGTGGTGAAAATAACAAGACAAAAAAATCATAAGCGTTTATTATCACTTTCACACTGGGCACTATCAATTAAAACAAAACATATTGAAAATAGGTAGTTCCTCAAAAATATTAAAATAGATATTTTTGAAAAAGTGTCAAATTGAATATTGGAGAAGGTACCAAAAAAGATAATGGTGCACAAAAAAGAGTGGTCAAGTGTATAAACGATTTACCATCCACATTACATAGTTGGATACGTGAAACCATGGCCATAATTTCCATGGACAGTAACCCAATATCCCCCAAACTACTACAATAGTAGAGACTAGTGTTACATTGTTGCCATTTTCTTGGGTCACATATTTATAATATTATTCCAAATAGATATGAATGTAACCTGTGGAGGTTGATAAGATACAAATCACTTTATTTGGAAATATTCTAGAAAGATTGAATTATAAATCTCCTTATCTTAACTTCTGTCTAATAAAGATATTTTATTCTTTTAAGTGTTATTATATTTTTATTTTTGTGCCACTGTTCACATTAAATATGAATAAAGATGAGTTTTATATATATGTAAATACGTTATTACCCATTTTTCCTGATTGACTGGTACTTTTCTTTAAAATAAAGTGGATACACAGTGTTTGGCCGTAACAATATCAGTCAGGTAAACAGTATTAACAAATCCCGCCAATAAAGGAGCGATCTTGATGTATAGAGCGCAGCACAAAGCACTACACAGATCCCTTTTAGGAAGTGCCCGTAATACTGCGCATTTGTTGCATTCCCGAGGCCGGGCCATCACATCTGTACTAATTCCCAGACAATTGACAGCAAGCTTTCTTATGAAATGCATTTCGTTTGGTGAGCGCCTCCCTGGGAGAGGAGGCGCAGCTCGTGTCATGTGGACTTATTGAGATGGATGAGGCGCTTTGGTTCCCATCTTCGAGCCTCATCATAGTTTGCAAACAAGACAAATCCAGACAGCGAGCGAGGAGGCAGACGGCGCACTCACGTATGACTAATGATCCAGGTTCTCTTCCTGCCCTGTCTATAATAGCATCATCAGAGGAGTAGTCTGCTCATTTATATGAGTGTCAGAGGGTAACTGCCGGCAATAAAGGGGCGATGATGCTCATTCTCTTGGGGTTTTGTAGTTCAAGAACATTCCTCTTGTTTTACATTCGCAGCAAGAAAAGAATGGCCAAACTGGAAATCCTTGTGGCCATGAACCCATCTAAGGCTTCATTTATATAATAAATAACTAAAAGAACCAAACATGGAGAAGTACCTCCAGGAACCTTTACTGAATCCTACTAATGATGGCCCATCTGGATCGCTACCTTGTCTTGGTGAAGGAGCTTGGGGACCTCAATGAATCTCTGAGCTATACCATGTTGGGTCACCAAAGATGGGCACAGAGGTCAAACAAATCAAGGTCTACTGGACCCACTCCAGTATCTTTAACAAGAAAAAAAAATATGGATAAGCACAACCATACACAAGATGTGCCTGGCATGCTGCGTCCATAGGGTCACTGAGAGTCAGACACAACCGAACTATTAAAAAACAATAATGGTCGCACTTACATGATTAAGTTGGAATTCACATCTGAATAAATATTAATGTCTGCAGATGTTTATATCATAAACATATGTATAGATAAAAAGGAAAATATTTACTTGCAGCCTCATTTTTTTTTTGTGAGCATTAAAACTGGTCCCTCTGTACACAAGATGGCGGTCTGAGAAAACGGGAGGCGCTACTTCTAATGTGTTCAAAAAAGTTACCCAAAGCCAAACCCTACTGTAACGGATCTACTGGCACCCCGACCGGGTACCTCCGTTGATGGAGGCGTCCTAGTTTGCGTCGAGGCCTACAAGCACCGCAGACTTGTTACAGCTCAAGGGAGTATGCAAAAGCATAGCAATCCCCAGTATGATATAGCGATCCCCTCCAATAACGAGACGAGGCTACGTTTTGAAGGGTCAAAGAACTCTCTTTTATTAAAAACAAAAACACATTTTTAAACCCTTCACATACACAATAGGGGCAGTGACTCCCTTTGGTCAACCCCTAATTACCTCTGGCCAGACAGGGTTAATGCGTGGGAGCCAGGAGTCCCCTCCCCCAGGAGCCGCCCACTAGGCGTGGCTAACTGCTCATTCTCCCTCTGACGGTGGAGAGAGTAACATCTATAAGCTCACTTATTCCCCTGCTGGGAGTATGGGGAAACCCCATACTGGCTCTTTGTTCAAGTCCTGGCGACACCCTGTGAGGTTTATCTTGTTCAGCTCCTGCTATCTCTTGTGTGTTTTAGCAGATAGTATTAAGCGGCAGATGGGCAACTCCTGACCAAGTGTATGAGACCAAAGATATTTGACTGAATACCACACAATACAATTTTTTTACAGATATAATAACAACATTTTATAACCCAGAACATATCTGCAGATAGCTTAGGTCTGAGCACACATTATTAATGAATGGCGCTCAGACCACATACATACAGTTCAATGGCCATGGAACCAAAGTCTTTCCCATATTCTTTTATCATATGAATGGGCTCCATGGCATAGTTATCTGGGGTATCACCGCTCCCTCAGGGCAAGTACCGAATGATCCCCTTGGATGTAAAGGGCCAGAATCAGTGACATACACTCTGGTATGGCCGAATAATGTGTTTGAAGGGCAATATGTCCCAGGTCCATAGTCGCAGGGCAGGAGGCTGGCAAACAGTCCTCTCCAAGACAAAGTGGCGAAGGGCACTTCGTCACACATCTCCCCTTTGGGGGGAAGTCTAACCGGGCACCTGACCTTCTGCAGGTCAGTGCCTCCGTTAGATGATCCACCAACCCACAATAAACCAGTGCTAGAGCAGCCCCCCCCACAACAACAAAGTGCAAGAGCAGCCCACCCACAACAAACCGTCACTGCACCTGGATATTTCGCTGTGGTGATGGGGCAACACGCTGAGGGGACTTGAGGGGCAGAGCCCAGCGGCACTCTGCCCTGATGCCAGCCTTTTCTGCTCGTATAACCTGCAGGACATCATGCTCTGTACAAGGGACAAAGGGAGGGCAGAGGCCGACTGCACTCTGCCCCGCTGTCAGCTCTTCTGCTGGGGTACTTGGGACATATTCAGGCTCAGTAGCCAGGGAAACGTGGGGGTTAACATTTCCTCTGTTAACCCTGGGGCCACATTAGAAGTTAGCTGGGGAGGGGAATTTGTACTTACCCCCTCCTCCGGTTGTCCCAGTGAGGGTAGTTGGGGATCTGGACAGGCTGTGGGCGCAGAGACCACGGTGCCATCTGCGCCGTCTGGGAGATTGGTGTCTTCCCTTGTTAGGGTAAAATGTCGCTGGGGGGAAGGTCGACACCTTTTGCCCCCTGGGGTTCACACTGCCGCTGGGGGGGAAGGACGACACCTTCTGCCCCCTGGGGTTCACACTGCCGCTGGGGGGGGAAGGACGACACCTTCTGCCCCCTGGGATTCACACTGCTGCTGGGGGGGAAGGACGACACCTTCTGCCCCCTGGGGTTCACACTGCTGCTGGGGGGGGAGGGCGATACCTTCTGCCCCCTGGGGTTCACACTGCCGCTGGGGGGGAAGGACGACACCTTCTGCCCCCTGGGGTTTACATTGCCGCTGGGGGGGAAGGGCGACACCTTCTGCCCCCTGGGGTTCACACTGCACCTTGGGGGGAAGGACGACACCTTCTGCTCCCTGGGGTTCACACTGCCGCTGGGGGGGAAGGACGACACCTTCTGCCCCCTGGGGTTCACAATGCCGCTGGGGGGGAAGGACGACACCTTCTGCCCCCGGTAGGGCCGGTAGAGAGACCTCGGTCCCATCTCTACCTGCCATCTGGAGGTCATCCCAGGACCAGTCAATGAAGTCTGGTTCTGCTTGTCGAGTAAGTTGGGGCTGCACGAAGCTGAGCAGGTGTTGGTAGTCCTGCTCCAGCTCCCACTCTCTCGTTACCAGGTGGGTCATGTCTTTGCTCACCTCGCCTTCGTCATCCCAGACATACATGCCCATCCGGTAGTCGTAGATGTCCCAAAACCTAGACCCCTCCGTGCTGCCAAGATCAATGTTGTCCTCCAAGGCCTCCCATAATAAACCCGGGCCATCATAATCAACCCCCTCTGGTAAGTCGTGTTCAGCCGTCCAGGGAGTCAGTCGAACGGTATGCCACCAGAGGGCCTGGTATGCATTGTCTAGCCTGATCTCTCGCCGTACCAGGGTCTCTAGTCTTGTCACCCACTCATCCGGGGCTGCTCTCCCAATAGATACATCCGCATCGCCACACGCTTCTGTAGCCGCTGCTCATCACTGGGGAGACTCTCACCTCGCCGCCATTGGGCATCTTCCAGGGCATCATACCAGAGTTCCTTTCTGTCTGCATCCCTGTAGTCCGCGGCCTCCTCCTCATCCTCATCATGGAACGCTGTCCGAAAACTAGCCGGTTCCATCCTGCTGGTTCCATCCAAATGTTACCAGTGTCTCTGGGCTGCTTTTCCTCGCACTAGGACGCCATACCACCGCTGCCAGCCAATGTAACGGATCTACTGGCACCCCGACCGGGTACCTCCGTTGATGGACGCGTCCTAGTTTGCGTCGAGGCCTACAAGCACCGCAGACTCGTTACAGCTCAAGGGAGTATGCAAAAGCATAGCAATCCCCAGTATGATATAGCGATCCCCTCCAATAACGAGACGAGGCTACGTTTTGAAGGGTCAAAGAACTCTCTTTTATTAAAAACAAAAACACATTTTTAAACACTTCACATACACAGTAGGTGCAGTGACTCCCTTTGGTCAACCCCTAATTACCTCTGGCCAGACAGGGTTAATGCGTGGGAGCCAGGAGTCCCCTCCCCCAGGAGCCGCCCACTAGGCATGGCTAACTGCTCATTCTTCCTCTGACGGTGGAGAGAGTAACATCTATAAGCTCACTTATTCCCCTGCTGGGAGTATGGGGAAACCCCATACTGGCTCTTTGTTCAAGTCCTGGCGACACCCTGTGAGGTTTATCTTGCTCAGCTCCTGCTATCTCTTGTGTGTTTTAGCAGATAGTATTAAGCGGCAGATGGGCAACTCCTGACCAAGTGTATGAGACCAAAGATATTTGACTGAATACCACACAATACAATTTTTTTACAGATATAATAACAACATTTTATAACCCAGAACATATCTGCAGAAAGCTTAGGTCTGAGCACACATTATTACTGAATGGCGCTCAGACCACATACATACAGTTCAATGGCCATGGAACCAAAGTCTTTCCCATAGTCTTTCATCATATGAATGGGCTCCATGGCATAGTTATCTGGGGTATCACCGCTCCCTCAGGGCAAGTACCGAATGATCCCCTTGGATGTAAAGGGCCAGAATGAGTGACTTACACTCTGGTATGGCCGAATACTGTGTTTGAAGGGCAATATGTACCAGGGCCATAGTCGCAGGGCAGGAGGCTGGCAAACAGTCCTCTCCAAGACAAAGTGGCGAAGGGCACTTCGTCACACCTACTACTCTCCTTCAGCCCAATCTTACTCACCCCACATAAGACCACACTCACCTTCTCTTCACCAAACGAGGACTACTCAGAACCAACTGACCTTTTTTCTGAACTTTCACAAATGTTAAATTACCATTATTATGTATTTTTATAACGTTTCTTGTTTTCAAGTGGAGTTATACTAAAAACTATACTTTTAATTAAGCTTCGTGTATATGGCGTGTGTGGAAGAGAGTGCGATCCTGGGGTGATTAGCACCAGTGAGGGGGTCAGTGCGCCAGAGGAGGGTGAGTTCTAGAGTTCAAGCGTGAGGGCCTGCGTGACCTATGACCCTGCCTAAAACCTATAAGCAGCTATACTTAGATTCCATCTTTCTCTTTGTAGAAAGTTTCAAATCACCGCTGTGCATGGGGGTGCACTTTATGCATATTCGCCATTTTATTTCTATCACCCCACATGATTTCAATCTCAAACAATGAGGAGGCGCAAATGTAAAAAATGTCAGGTACCAGTTCCATTAATGTCTTGGAGACTGCATATTTTGTTATAAAAGTTAATATTTAGTTCTGATTAAAAAAATGTTCATTTGAAGTGGATTCATTCTCATATTTAAAATCTAAAGCAATTTGGACCTTTCCTGTTTTGTTCCCACCAGCAGTGGCGTGCAGCAGCCAGTAGGTGGTGCGATGGTGGCGCACAGAGATTTTGTTCAATTTGTTTTTAGGGTTAGGGTTTAGGGCTAGGGTGGTGGCAGATGATAAGCTTTATGCCAGCCATTACCCTAACCCTGAACCCTAAATCCCAAACCTTAACCCCTAATTCTCACCCCAAACACTAACTCTAGCCCTCACCTTAACAACAAATTTAACAAAGTCTCGGCGTGCCACCATCACTCCACCTACTGCCCGCTGCAAGACACTTCTCTGGCGAGGACACAACAGGAAAGATCCAGTCATTTTTCAGGTGCTCGTTGATTTTGGAACTTTAAATTTATTCAAAAATATAAACACAACAACTTTAAGTCATATACACCATAAAAAGGAAGATAAATGTATCATTCAGCCTCTGACCCTTGTACGTAAATAAGTCCTCAGTTCCCTTTCTCTTGGTCTCCGTCACTTCCTGTAAATATATATATAACTAGCGACTTTTAAAAAATGACGAGGTAATAACATGTTAAGCCATGGGTATGCTGTTTGCCACACAATGTAAAGCGTTTTGTACTCTGAGGACCTTCGGCGCTCATTGCAAGCCTTTCCTCTCATATACTTTTGGTCCTCTGAGCACCTTCATGAGTCATGTCATATTTTTATGTTTATGTAGTTAAGTAATAATGATTTATGTATTGAATACATTAATATACTTTAATTATTTATAATTCATATATGCAGCGAGCAATAGGCTCAAGAGCTAACAATCTGTTTGTATTTTGCGTCTGCATAGAATATACATTGTGAGTGTCAGTGCGCTGCTTATAAAGTAAAATGAATGTTTCTTTTGCGCATTCTAAATAGGCTGCGTGCGCGAGGTAAAGCCGTTGGTTTATTGTGTAAAGCGCATTGTATATTCGTAATGTTATTAATGTTACGTGTCTCGTGAGCATTTCCCGGCTTTTGTAATAGTTTATTTTCTAGTTCGTAGTTTGATGTGTAAAGTGCTACGCGTTTGACAGTGTTTTGCGCGGTCCGGCGGTCGTTTGCCTCGATTTAATTTTTTTCAGTGGCCATTTTTTCCTCGAATAGGCGATTTTCAAGTGGTGAAAATTGCCTAAATCGGGTTAAATTTGCGTTCCACCTCACTCACAGACGTCCTGGGTGCTTCCCCGTGCTGTCTGTGATGTTTTTGTAATTTTTTTGGTGTATTTAGTGTGTTTTTATAGTTTTTTCGTATTCAGTTCGTCCGTTAATCTCGTAATTTTTTTCGTCTCATATCTTTTTTTTTCCTATTCCTGCGTCTCGTATTTTTTTTTTCTAAGTCCTGCGTCTCGTATTTTTTTTTTCTAAGTCCTGCGTCTCGTATTTTTTTTTTCTAAGTCCCGCGTTTGTCAACCGCTTGCAGACCAAGGCGATCTTGCGTTTAGGAAGTGTTTTGTGGCTAAGTCTTGCGTGTTTCATTGCCTCATCATGTTTGTGGTGATAGTTGTAGTGCATTGTAGTGCCTTAACGGCTTGCCTCGCTATGCCTTTGGCGCTCATCGCCAAGTGCTACGTGTTAACGGCTCGCCTCGCTTGGCGAGGCTTGCAAGCAATCATCGCCTTCGGCGTGCATCACCTAACTCGTACGCACCACGCAAAGCGCGATGACATCTCGCAGTTTGACAACTAATATATGTGATTATTGCGCATCCATAAAACATTTGTTTTCGACTTGACTTCAAATATTTTGACCTTAGAGAATTTTGTGAAATGATTTGACTTGGACTGGACCTGACTGCTCACCCCCGGCCCAAACCTCAGTGCTGCCAAGACGTGCGCACTCTACACATCTCAGATAAGGAGGTCACATGACCCCTTCCATATTGGCACTGGATTTAATCCATTCATGGCGGCGCTGCCAGACACATTCCTCAGGTTAAATTGGTCAGGTCTAATTGAATGTTCCCCTTTATTGTCAGTTTGTGTGGCATGTCAACTCTCGGCATCAGTCCTCGCCTGTCTCTTTATTCCTTGGCTGGATGTCTCAGCATGACCGCCTGGCCCTTTATACCTCGCTGCACCAGCTGAACGTTTGTGAATGAGGCCCCGGCCATTACAATTCATGGACATGCACACTTGTAGGTCATTCTCAGTCATCCATATGTATGGCCAAGGCCCACACAATGGATTAGCCCATCCATCTACATGGAGCTCTGATCAAAGCCTTGGCCTTCACACAGCGAGAGAGGACCTGCCAGTCACTGGCAGCAGCTGCACTAATGGCTTATTATGTACACAATGGGATCGGAGTGTAATGGGTCGGCTGCCTCCTGGGAGCGCAGCAAATCAGGCAGGGCCTTGCTATCTGCCACAGGCATTGAGAGATATCGGACTGGAACCAGGACACAGGAAATCTCTACCAGGCGCATACCTCACTGGATGTCTCATCACTCTCCACTAGATGTCTTGTCATTCCTCAGTGACTGACTTTTGCTTCCCAACTGGATGTCTCTTCACTCCCGACTGGATGTCTCTTCACTCCCCACTGGATGTCTCTTCACTCCCGACTGGATGTCTCTTCACTCCCCACTGGATGTCTCTTCACTCCCGACTGGATGTCTCTTCATTCCGCACTGGCTTGTGGTTTATTTATCCCTAGATGTCTGTTCATTCGTCACTCAATGTCTCTTTATTCCCCACTAATGTCTCTTCATTCCCTATTAGATGTCTGTTCATTCCCAATGGATGTCTTCTCAATCCCCACCAGGTTTCTCTTCATTCCACACTAGATGTCTCTTCGTTACTTACTTGATGTATCTTCCTTCCCCAATGGATGTATCGTCTTTCGCCACTAGATGTCTTTTCAATCCCCACAAGATGTGTCTTCATACCTAACCACATTCATTCCCCCTAGATCGTTCCTCACTACCTCTCTACGTTCCTCGCTACATCACTCTACATTTCTCATTCCATGTCTCTTCATTCCTAAAATACGTCTCTATATTTTTCACTACATGTCTCCTAATTCTTCACTTTGTCTCTACATTTCTTCCTACCTGTCTCTTCATTAATCCTCACTATATGTCTCTACATTTATCAAACCTCATTGCTCCCCAAGACATTCTTCACTACATGTGTCTCCTTTTCTCACCAGATGTCTCTTTGTTCGTTATCCGTGTTTACATCTTGGGGTATTTCCAGGTGAGTATCCCCGCCAGGTAAGTTGTCCAGGTCCCATTGCATTATCCAGTGAGTTACATGGGGTCGTCTGATCAGTACATGAAGAACAGGGTGTGTTTCTACATGTCTTATCTGCCATTGCTTGGTGGGTGAAGAAGTGGGTAAGTTTGGGGGAGTGTAGATTGTTATCTATCTGGCCGAGGCTAGGGATATGGAGACAGAAATAAAAAACTTGGGAGGGGCCGTTGGTCAGTGGCGAGATTACACGACTTGGACATGGAGTCATGGGAGCGGCTGTTGGTCAGTGTGTCCGGCTGGAAAGGCACATCATTTTCTTTGTGTAGGGTCCGCCCACAAATAGCAGGGGACACAGCAAAGGTCCCAGTTACTGTAGAAATTAATGTACATATGTACATAGAATTTATATTGCTTGCTAGTAAATATTCTGTGTGGAAGTGTTAGGAATCCGAGCTTAAAAATTAGATATTTTAAGCATAAATGATATAAAGAAGCTCCTCCCTCCCTCTAACACTCTTTATATCTGGCCAGTTCTTATCTTTTACATTGTGGACCATATAAAAGGAAGAAGAGCATGCCCAGTTCATATAAAAAGAATGAAGCAGATTTCCCTCTAGTTACATAGTAATTATCAGGGGTGTAGTTAGAAAACCCGAGGGCCTCAGTGCAAAAGAAATGACATGACATGCGCACTCCACTTTGGTGACATCCTCTTCAGGGTGTGGGGCTGGTGCAGCCGAAGGGGCGCAGGGGGAGCCAGGGTGGGAGGCCGCGTCACTACACTACAGAAATATATACCGTAATTACTCAAATCTAATGCGCACCTTTGTGGTAAAAAAATTGTGTCCCAAAGTCGGAGTGCGCATTAGACCATTGAATCTAGTGCGCCATAGATAACATTGATGCACAGAGAGCCCCACGCAGAGCCTGGCACCTAGAGAGCCCCAGCCCACTGGCACAGAGAGCCTGGCACATAGAGAGCACCAGTACACTGGCACAAAGAGCCTGGCACCTAGAGAGCCCCAGCACACTGGCACAGAGAGCCTGGCACATAGAGAGCACCAGTACACTGGCACACAGAGCCTGGCACCTAGAGAGCACCAGCACACTGGCACAGAGAGCCTGGCACCTAGAGAGCCCCAGCACCCTGGCACACAGAGCCTGGCACCTAGAGAGCCCCAGCACACTGGCACACAGAGCCTGGCGCCTAGAGAGCACCAGCACACTGGCACACAGAACCTGGCACCTAGAGAGCCCCAGCACACTGGCACACAGAGCCTGGCACCTAGAGAGCACCAGCACACTGGCACATAGAGCCTGGCGCCTAGAGAGCACCAGCAAACTGGCACACAGAGCCTGGCACCTAGAGAGCACCAGTACACTGGCACACAGAGCCTGGCACCTAGAGAGCCCCAGCACACTGGCACACAGAGCCTGGCGCCTAGAGAGCACCAGCACACTGACACACAGAACCTGGCACCTAGAGAGCCCCAGCACACTGGCACACAGAGCCTGGCACCTAGAGAGCACCAGCACACTGGCACACAGAGCCTGGTGCCTAGAGAGCACCAGCAAACTGGCACACAGAGCCTGGCACCTAGAGAGCCCCAGCACACTGGCACACAGAGCCTGGCACCTAGAGAGCCCCAGCGAACTGGCACACAGAGCCTGGCACCTAGAGAGCACCAGCACATTGGCACACAGAGCCTGGCGCCTAGAGAGCACCAGCACACTGGCACACAGAGCCTGGCACCAAGAGAGCACCAGCACACTGGCACACAGAGCCTGGCACCTAGAGAGCCCCAGCACACTGGCACATAGAGCCTGGCACCTAGAGAGCACCAGCACACTGGCACACAGAGCCTGGCACCTAGAGAGCCCCAGCTCACTGGCACATATAGCCTGGCACCTAGAGAGCCCCAGCACACTGGCACACAGAGCCTGGCACCTAGAGAGCACCAGCACACTGGCACAGAGAGCCTGGCACCTAGAGAGCCCCAGCACACTGGCACACAGAGCCTGGCGCCTAGAGAGCACCAGCACATTGGCACATAGAGCCTGGCACCTAGAGAGCCCCAGCACACTGGCACACAGAGCCTGGCACCTAGAGAGCCCCAGCACACTGGCACACAGAGCCTGGCACCTAGAGAGCCCCAGCTCACTGGCACATATAGCCTGGCACCTAGAGAGCCCCAGCACACTGGCACACAGAGCCTGGCACCTAGAGAGCACCAGCACACTGGCACACAGAGCCTGGCACCTAGAGAGCCCCAGCACACTGGCACACAGAGCCTGGCACCTAGAGAGCCCCAGCACACTGGCACACAGAGCCTGGCGCCTAGAGAGCCCCAGCACACTGGGACACAGAGCCTGGCACCTAGAGAGCCCCAGCACACTGGCACACAGAGCCTGGCACCTAGAGAGCCCCAGTACACTGGCACACAGAGCCTGGCACACAAAAGCATAAAGAAAAAGAATAAAAGAAACAAATGGTAAGCACAGTGCAATAAAGAATATTGTTGTTGTTGTTGTTAGGTAAATGTTCATTTGCGTTGCCAGTAATTCAGCTCTGTTGTGGTACTATTGTGTACAAAAATGTTACCCCAAAGTGGCTGAGAAACAGAAAGGGTGTCATATGATACAAAATTCAAATGCAAAGCTATACTTTCTGCTCAAAAAAATGGAAACAGACAAGATGGCAGAGAGTTCTTGTACAAATAACGCGCATTACATTCATGAGTACCAAACTTGGGGTGCGCATTAGATTCGATGGCGCACTACATTCACGTAAATACAGTATATATTGCTGTCTACCCCTCTAAGTATTCATCTCTACATAGTAGCCAGCCCTCTCACCTCTTCCCTGATATACATCCCCAGTGTGCTGAACTGCTCCGCTCTACCACCTATTGGAGCTTTAGTAGACATGCACGGACCAATTTCCAGGGTGGTGTGCCGCCCAGGGGGCCCAGGTGCATGATGGGTTGGGGCCAGTGGACACTAGCAGAAAAAATAATCATAAATACAAAAAAAATGCCCAGGCCTGCCCCCAGCAGAGGAGGACCTTGGTAATTTTATCTGTGCAAGTCATATAATGACTCCAGATATTAGTAGCCTATAAGTCCTTGCACATAATACTCTGCGCCTCGCCGCGGGGCATCTCCACATATAATATAATATTGGTCGTGTTGTTTATGAGAAGCTGAAGTGTTTCCCAGATAGATTTATTATTATAAGCTGTTTGCTGATAAAAGAATATATCACATCAGACAAGAGTCTTGAGTGTTAACAGAAAGTAACTCTGCGTGCGCAGGGAGAGCCGTCCTCATTACTCAGAGCGCTGCTTATATTCATCATGGAAATGCAAACTGAACTGTGCACACGCCAGGACTGCGCCGGGAGCTGGCGCTGCACTGAGGGGGTCATTTATCAGGGACCAGGGGTTAGACAAATGCAAAACCGATGCACAGGGACGGCGCGCGCCAACCTAATGACTTGATTCATCATCGTCTCCTTGCTGCAAAATGGGGGCGAAAGAGTCTAAATTAGAATTATATGAACTGGATGCGAAGAAAAGCGCGTTCTGAGCATGCCAATAATATGATTAAAGGGATAGGAAAAGCTCCTAGATGTTACTAGGTATATAATATCCCAGTGGATCTATTTACTTTTATGTACTTTATCTGCCCAATCCCCTATCTACTGAGAAATAGGACACAGCAAAGGCCCCAGTTATTGCAGAAATTAAACATATAATTAAATGTAATTACAACTGGTTGTTATTATACATCCCCTGCTCAGGATTCCTTATTGAAGAATTAAATCTTGGATCTATTCCTTGTACCCATCTGAGAGTGCAAATTCAAACTTATCTCAGCACCCCCCAAAAACCGGAAACGCTCACTGGAAGTGACTTCTGCGCCTACCGCGCATTTTTCATAGACTTCCAATGCCCCACCAACCCCCTTAAAAAAATTCAGGGAAGTGACGTAATTTAAATATTAGTTAGAATTAAAAATACATTATTTTAATAGAGACTTCATGAGTTTATCCTAATCTACTCACATGGGGCCTCATTCAATTTGGGGCCGTAAATCGCCCGCAAATCAGCAATTTGCTGCGATCGGGTTACGGCCCTGCGTAGCGCCGCAAGTACATCCCCTTTCCCGCTAATTGCAAATGATGCTATTGGCAGTAAGCACTGTGCTTGAACAGGATCGCGGCCGCATGGCCATAACTATTGTATCAAGCCCGCAATCTGGGAGCACTGTAAATGAAAATATAAATTCAACAAAGCACTGTAAATGATGGCGTACACAACGGGTGACATGAGGATTAAAGCTGGCACATCGCCAAATTACAATACTTGATTTCACGTTAAATTTCCCTCCAAAGTCATACGGACTTGAATAACGAGTTACGGGCTTGGAGGTCATTTAAACCCGTAGGACTTACGGGCTCATACCGGCTTGGAGGTTGAAGCACATGAACATGAAATCAAATATTTATTTTTCCGATTTGATAGTTTGGGAATGTTGTGCTATTAATTCTAAAAATCACCTTCACATCTAATAAAAGTACAGGATGGCTTTTTTATTTGCGTAATTAGTGCTACGTTTTGTAAGTAAGACCGTTTCAGAGCCTCTTTGGTGTAAGTAAGCTGGGGTTCACGTTTAGCCATTTACGGGCTTGATGGAGGGTAAATCGTAGCAATTGAATAGTGAATGCGGATTTCTTGAGGCTGCAACTTTGCGGCCACGAAAGACCAAAGGCTTTGAGGGAAGTAAGCTGTGATTGAACAAATCGCAAGGGATCGCAGCTCGAGGCTCGTAACTAGAGATGTCGCAGACAGTTCGCCCGCGGACTATTCGCGGCGATATTGGCATGTTCACTTTGCATTGGACGGCGAACACATGTGCTTTTGGGTTCGCCCCCTATTCTTTATCATTGAGGAAACTTTGACCCTGCACCTCACAGTCAGCAGACACATTCCAGCCAATCAGCAGCATACACTCCCTTCCAGGGCCTTCCATCTGAAGGACAGCAACCCAAAAAGCCCTTTTTAGGGCTAGAACATCATTTATTTTATTTTATATTTTTTTTCTCTGTAATCTAATTGCATATGCCTGCCTGCCAGCGTGTGTGTGTGTGACAGGCTAACACCTAACAGCTTATATTGTGCTCAGTGAGATAAAACAACACTTTTTTGACTGTAATAGATTGAATCGCAATTGCCTGCCTACAGGCGTGTGTGTGAAGCCTATTGCATCTACTCTGCCAACTTTTGCCAGTGCACAGTGATACGTCATATCTGGTGGCACCTTAGATTGCACGCGCAGTGCCCCAAATTTGAAGTGGGAGGACCGACCGAGCATCTTTTTCCATCTCCCGCTTCCAAAAATCAATGCCATATTCACGTCCCCTAATCGTGGACGTAACAGGGATTAAACCGATAGGAATAGTACTACTTAACAGTACACACCTTATAATAACGCAGAGAGAGAAGTCTGAAGAAGAGGAGTCAGAGGAGGAAGGTGGCTTTGAGGAGGTGGAAGACCAAACACAGCAGGCGCCCCAGGGGGCTTGTTGTCACATTTCAGGGACCCTTGGTGGCTGGGTGGAGGAAGAGACCTTCAATGACATCAGTGAGGACAAGGAACGGGACATGGCTAGCTTGGTATCCAACCTTGTGCAAATGGGGAGTTTGCGGTTGTGCAAAGGGACTGTTTGCGGTTGTTTGCAGTGCATTAAACGGGGAGTTTGGTCTGTCACTGTGAAGCGTGCCTAACCCTTACACTACCTGATCGATACAACATCATACCTGATGTTTTAAAGCACGTTATTCCAAACAATTTAGGAATGTTAGGTGATTTATGCCCTTTATGGCTTAAAACCAGACTCTGCATCAACTATGTAATTTTCCGTGGGAGTTTTGCCATGGATCCCCCTCCGGCATGCCACAGTCCAGGTGTTAGTCCCCTTGAAACAACTTTCCCATCACTATTGTGGCCAGAAAGAGTCCCTGTGGGTTTTGAAATTCGCCTACCCATTGAAGTCTATGGCGGTTCGCCGGGTTCGCCCGTTCGCAAACATTTCCTGGAAGTTTGCGTCCAATGTTCGCGAACCTAAAATTTGAGGTTCGCGACATCACTACTCGTAACTCAATCGGAGGCCGCAAACGTAAGCCAATTGAATAGCTAAGTAGCTAGCGGCCTCCACTTGCATCCCCGCAGCCCAAAAACGTGGCAACTGAATGAGGCCCATGGTAAATAACCCTGTATATCCAGGATGGCATCAGCTTATTTTCCATCAAAACATACAAAGCAATGAGACATCTCTTTAGTTATTCCAGAAACTCTCTGATGATACATTTATAAGGATATATGTGGTATCACATATATAGTTGTGAATCTGCGTGGTTGTTCGTAATGTTTGCGATGTGTATTACGCACTTGCAAGCCTCACAAAGCGAGGCGAGCCGTTGATGTGGGACTTAGTTGATGTGGGACTTAGGCGCTCATTGCACTGCGAGGCGAGCAGTTGAAACACGCAGGACTTGGGCTGCAATGAGCGCAGTCTGGGAATGAGGGTGCAAGCGATTTTGAGCCATATTTGCAGTTTTTTGGCGGACGAAAAAAGTAAAAAATCTGAAACAGGATGAAAATGAGGCTGAGCAAAGATGGGCACGCGGGACTTAGAAAATACACAACGGCAAAGACCGTAACACTTACACGAACAACACCAGGCAAAACAAACGGCCTTTAGCGCGCCACGCGCAAACATTCAACAGACACAAGAGGAGAAACACACAGGGAAGGGACAGAAGAGACACGTGCCATTCACAAGCACAAAATTTGCAGGTTAACTAACCCTGCAATTAGCGGCCCGTACACTCATCTTGGGGCTCTCGATGAGCGCCGAGAGCGGGAGAGGCTTGCAATGAGCGCCAAAAGCCCTAATCATGGGCTCGGGATGAGTGCCGAAGGTGATCATTGCAAAGTAGGAAAGTTAAGGTAGACAGGGGGAGAGGCTCGCAATGAGCGCCAAAGGCGCAATTTCCTAGTATATTCTAATATGACACCAAATTGCTTTGTATCAAATCCTAGATCCATATAGCGAGGCCAATAGAAGGATTGGGGCAGAAAAAGTCAAAATGAAAGCAAAGAACTCACCACCATTAATCATGGGTCAACTAAACAAATCATTACATCATGGAGTTGTAAAACTATTAATTACATGTATATAATAGTTTTATTACACACATGCTACCTTGTCACAATAAATATTCTCTCTCCCCAGTCCATTGTAGCGCATCCTATCCCTAAATCAAATGAATATCAGCTTAGAAGACATTATTTTCCATATGTCAAACAAATAACTCAGACATAAGAGTTTATATTATTCATTCCAAATGAAAATAGATAGGCTTGTGTATCATATTATTACGTTTTTAAAGTATGTGTCAAGAAGTGTCAGCAAATATAAATAATAAATGCTCTAAAGATACATTATTTTGTGTGCAATATACTTTGAATGTATCATCAGAGGGTTTCAATATGGAATAACTAGAGATGTCTCATTGATTTGTACATTTTGATGAAATATAATATGATGCCATCCTAGGATGTACAGGGTTATTTATCATCTGCGTAGATCTGGAAATACTCGTTAAGTCACGATTAAACTAAAGTAATATCTACTGAATTCTAATTAATAAATTAAGCCGCTTAACTGAAGTTTATTAAGGGGGTGGTGGGCATTGATAGACACTGCGTCTCATAAAGCCTATGCGAAACGTGCGTTAGGCGACTGATGTCACTTCCGGTGACAAATGAATAATTTTGGTGTAATTAGCAACTATTGCAACAATTTGATGTGTAACATGGGACTAGATGCTAGACTGTTTCACAAACTCTTCCTACATCCAATCTTACTTTATGCGGGAGGAATAGTTGACCCATTTAACATACAAACATTAGACACAAGGTAATTTATCTGGAAATTAAGATAATTGGGGATGTCACAAGGTTAGTATATCTTTATGGGGCTTAACCTGATGTACAATTAGAAGTATAGGCTATACTAGAGATAATAATAATCCTATTTATCTGGCTCTCCTTATATAGGTTAGTTGCATCAAAATTCTTACTAAATACTTAACCAGTTAGGAGTCTGATAAATTACGCTATCCTGCAATATTAAGGATTCGGATATTTAAGTAATTATTTTGTGTTTTCTCCTTCAGACCTTTGATTGCTGTTTTTATTTTACCCTTTAAAATATTTTTTATTTTGAATTGAATTTCATATTTAATTTTCATTGATAAATAAAGTTACATTTTAGCAATACAAATCTCCACCCTTGGACTTTGTTTGTCTCATATAGGACATATAATGGTGTGCTTGAATTTTCCTTCTTTCTTTATCTATTATATGTATGAGGCTCTAGCACACCCTATGGTCAGTGATGGTATCTGATGAACAACCGTATTTGGGTTATTCAGTATCTGTCTTTGATGCTGCTGTCTCCTCTTCCTAATTTAAATTTTACATTTTAATTGTGGGAAAGCAAAGTTAGTTAATGCAAAAAAAAAAATGAAGATTTGCTATAAAATGAAGGTACATTTATTTGTTGCTGCTGGGCATCTAGCAGTCTCTACCACCTATGTCTTTGTTGACATATATATGTTTTGTTTTACTCAATACAAGTACAATATCAACTCCAGCATCCTTTGTTCCAACACCTTGCCGGATTAACAAATTTGCCGGACCAGCTGTGGTCCAGCAAGTCGTTATATCAGGCAAAGGCACCCAAAGATGAAGAGGTGTCCAGACGTCCCTCTCCATAGAGACCAACCGGGAGCAGAGTCACCAGACCAAGGAGAATGTTAAAAGGGTGCGGATGCTTCAGGAAGTAACCTCTGGAAATATGTCTGGTTTAATAGAGGAGCATCCAATGCTGGTGTTGTATCAGTATCTATTTACATTTGTGTCAGATAGTGTACCATTAGTATTGGAGGAGCAAAAACAAGACCTGGCCGTGGCTCAGATCAAGCAGACACAAAATAAATAATATCCCTTGTGAATATGCAATGGAGGTACAGAATATATTTAAGAAAATCGGCGATCTCAAGGGAACCTTTCATGGCAAAATGGGAGTGATAAAAAACAAAAAATGGCAGGGACTTAGAAGAAGAAGATCGGTTAAAGAAGAGGTGGGAGGAATACACAGAGGACTTTAACAGCAATGATGACCTCAATAGTTCGTCCAATTAGCTGGAGCCAGGCATCTTGGGTAGTGAAGTGAGATGGGCCCCAGGATGCGTGGCTGATAAAAACAACAACAATTTGGTAGTTTGTGTTAAATTGAATGGTGGATTGAGGCAGGTTAGTAATATGGCAGAGCAGATGGTGAAGAGGAGGTAAGGGCAGAAAGCAATTAGTAAATAGAAGCAATAACACAGTATATTTTGCTGCACTGATTTATTTTTGTAGGACACATTATTACATAGATAGATATAAGCAGGGCTGGATCTACCTTTTCGGAGCCCCTGGGCAGTTAAGTGGAGGAGCCCCTTCGGGTGCGTGCCCGGGGTATGCACGCACCCACTTTTCCCTTTTCTGTGCATGTTACATAGTTACATAGTAATTGAGGTTGAAAAAAAAGACTTTCAGTCCATCAAGTTCAAACTTTTAAAATGTCCTCTGATCTGCAATATGCAGATTAGTTATTAATTAATTAGTTGTTAATTATTTTTTAATTAATTATTAATCAACAATTATTATATATTTTTTTAATTCATAATTAACTAATAATTAATTGATCCAGAGGAAGGCAAACAGAAAAAAAAACAAGTGAAACTTAGCCAATCGTCTCAAAGGGGAAAAAATTATTCCATCCAGACCTCCCTGGATCAATACTCCTGCTCTAATTATCCAGGATAACCATGAATTCTTTTTTTAATGTGAAATAAATCCAGTCCCCTTTTAAAGTTATCACTGCCTCCTCTTGTAGAGAATTCCACAGATTAACCACCCTTACTGTGAAGAACCCTTTTCTTTCTTTAAGGTGGAATCTTTTTACTTCTAACCTCATTGATGTCCTCATGTCAGTTGAAAACCTCTTGGCACAAAAAGCTCCCCCGACAAATCTTTATACTGACCCTGGATGTATTTATATAAGGTAATCATATCTCCTCTTAGACGCCTTTTTTCTAGAGAAAATAAGTGTAATTTGGTTAGTCTTTCTTCATAACTTAGCCCCTCCATTCCCCTTATTAGTTTTGTTGCCCTTCTCTGTACCTTTTCCAGCTCTAAAATGTCCTTTTTATGAAGTGGTGCCCAAATTGTCCTCCATATTCCAAATGAGGGCGTACTAGAGATTTGTATAGTGGCAGAATTATATTTGCTTCCCTGGCTTCTATACCCTTCTTAATACATGCTAATATTTTATTTGCCTTTGCAGCTGCTGCTTGGCTTTGAGCACTGTTACCTAGGTGGTTGTATACAAGCAGTCCCAAATCCCTTTCAATATCTGATACACCTAGATTTGCTCCATTAAGATTATAAATTGCTTGGCTATTTTTTCTTCCCAGATGCATAACTTTACATTTATTCGTAGTATGTGTCTCTTGCTGTGGGAGCAAATTAAAGACATTTCCCCATAACAGCCATTTTTACAGCATAACTACTCATACACGCAGTGTTTATTATATGCATTTGATGGTGGTCCATATTATTTATATTTTCTATGGGAGGGCAGCGAACATGTTATACAAACACATATCGTGAGTCAAACTAAGAGCACAAGTAATGAGGAAAAAAGTCACACAGCTAGTTTTTAATTTGATAAAATAAATGTTAATGTCTCTAATGGGCCCTGGGGAATTCCTGGATACATATATATATATATATATAATTTTAAAGTCTACCACCTTCCCAGTTTAACCTTTCACCAGCCACCACTGGGTTCCCTACATCTAAAAATCTTAGACCAGGGCCTCTTAATATTATACCAGCATTCAATAAGGCCCCACTGTAATTATACAGTAAATATATACATAGTCAGCTAGGGTCCCCTACATTTAAATTAGTATAGACATATTCAGCCATGGTCCTGTGCAATCAAATACATATGTACATATTTAGGCCCCCACTAGTGCTATATCTACACATATTCAGCCAGGTCTCCTATCACATATAATAGTTGTCGTTATTGCGAGTTAGTCGGTAATGCTATGTTAAAAGTTACAGGCTTGCCACACGACTTTGCTGCATGAGCGCCAAAGGTGCTCATTGTAGGCACGAGGCCCACAAGACTTTGAAAATGTCTGGTAATGAGCGCCAAAGGCACTCATCGCGAGGCCCATAAAGTAGATGGCGGGAGAGGTTTGCGATCATCGGCGAAGCCCACAAGTTAGAGGTGGGAGATCCTTGCATTGTGTGGAAAACCGCATGGCCAGCCTTCAAATTTTATTGCCATCATTTTTGACGGGCAAGTCGCAAGTAATCATATAAATGTATAAATATTTAGAGAGGGTCACCTGGAATAATCATTAGTCAGTGTCTCATACAAACACACATATTCAGCCATGGTCTCCTATAGATATATACGGGACATAAACCAGGTACCATTATAATATAATTATTCAACCACAATTGTCCAAATGTTTTTTAATTATAGAAAAAACTCCTTCTTATCAATAGCTAATTAGCCTTCTTATCCATGAATGGCTCCCTTATTAATAATTTACTTTTGCATTTCTCAGGGGTCCGTCACCTGAAAACAAGACCACTCTGGTTGGAGGATCTCTTGAGTGACAGCAATAATTTAGCAAATTCAAAGCTGTTTTTCTATTACTAATTGGCATTTTTTATATCTTCCAGTTGCAAATATTAATATTTTTGTTGGAATTTTACATCCTTACGTATTTGGGACCTCAACTGTGGCCCTTTAAATGCGAGTCATTTGTAATATAGTGTATAAATATAAAAATATATATATATATCATGTCTACAGATCCCGGATAATTATTTAGCAGGTACCAAACTAAGTCTAATTGTATATATTCTCATTATATATATATTATGGTGCAGCTCGCGCCTTTGATCATTTTGTAGCGGAACAGCAGTAATGAGAAATCAGGTCTATTTGCTAAGTTGTGGCCTGTAACCATCAGCTCACTTAGCACTGCCACTAATTAGCATTCACAGCTGACCTGTCTCCGTCTGAACCGAAGGTACTTGGGCAAAGTCCAATTATACCAGCCGCGAGAGAGCTCGGAATAGCTACAAAGAAGCTTTTTAGTTTAAGGGCTCAACATAAAGAAGAAATAATGCTTGTCTCGGGGTTCTTAGAAGTGTTCTTAGTGGAAGTTTTCTCTTTGTAATTTAATAAAGCTTAAATTGTACAAGAAGAGTCGCAGGCGCCACCAAACGTCGCCATGTGCTGTCCTGCACTGCCATCTAGTGGATGAGAGGAGATAATGTTCTTCTGGAAATTCTTATCAGGATTGTCTATTTTAGACTCTTTAGAATAAGAAATGATTGTATAATTTTCACAAATATATTCTTTTGGGCAGGTGAATAATCAAACAGACAAATAAAGTATAAATAAAAACATATATTGTACTTAAACCAAAAGACTGTTAGAAGATGGATTTAGTTAAAGATATAGAAGACAATAAGTTTAAGAACAATATTTACTGGGATAAAACATATATATTACTATTATTATATTATTATTATCTTCTATTTGTAATGCACCAACATATTCTGTGGCGCTGTACATGGGATAAGAAAAAGGAAATACACATTATACAATATTGACACCTGCAAAAAATGGAGGACCCTGTTTTGAGCTTTAAGTCTTATAAAAAGTGCCTT
Source organism: Discoglossus pictus (assembly GCA_027410445.1). Classification (NCBI taxonomy): domain Eukaryota; kingdom Metazoa; phylum Chordata; class Amphibia; order Anura; family Alytidae; genus Discoglossus; species Discoglossus pictus. Next base: position 561,940,988 of record CM050163.1, read on the forward strand.
ATCCCAAAGCACCCTACAAGAATGGAAACTCGCTACTAACAATCTTAAGGGAATGGGAGAGGCAGAAACCTGGGGAGGAGCAGATAAGGAATAGCAGGGTTGGGAAGGAAGTGAGAGTTTATATAGGAAAAAAGTTGTGAAAGTTAGAAGGTTATTCATTAGTTGGAGAGGGAAGGGATCTGATGTAAAGTGAATGGCACTAATATGTAATATGGTATCTGCCCCTAGTGGACAGATAATGTAACCTGCATGCATATATACCTTGTTATACATTATACTACCCCTATAGTCAGCATTTACTTTAAGCTCCCTCTCCATCAGGCCTCTTCTCACTGGACTGGTCTCAGGACTTCTTTTTCTGGCACTCTTCTCTTGGACTCTGTCTGAATAGATTTCTCAAGGTTTTTATGTTACATTTGGGGGTATTCTCACCCTCTACATCTAGAGATAGTGACATCTGGAACCCACTAATCAATATATCTTGATCAGCTGTATAATTGTATAGATCTATCTTGGCCGCCCATGACTTCCCTTCCAAAACATGGACCTTGTGTTACGTAGTGTCACCGCAAGGGTCTTCAGATCTTTGTCTTTAGCTGGAGATGTAACAATTTCTTACATACCCAGGAATTCGGTTCCTTTTTCTGTTTATAAGGTGGGTTTTGATTGATCAATCTCCTCTGTACCCATTCTCTTTCAGACTGGTCGGTCTCTCTCTCTCCTCCCTCCCTGTCTAGTCTTAGTTTATTGAGTTGTACAAATCTTCTACCCCTGACTAATTACCGGCATCTGCTAACTATTCCTATTAACCCTTTCACGATGTTTCCTCCTGCCTTCTTCTTCCTCACATCCCCATGCCTTTTCCTCAGACTCTTCTTCCTAACTTCTTCCCTTCTCTTCTTCATTATAACCATCTCACCTTTTTTGTCCTCCACTCCTCTTTTATTCTCCCATGAGATCCCTTTACCAAGCTATGAGTCTCCTGCCATTCCCATCTGCAGATACCATATTGCATATTAGTGCCATTCACTTTACATCAGATCCCTTCCCTCTCCAACTAATGAACTATAGTGATGTCGCGAACATAACATTTTCGGTTCGCGAACCGCGAACGCGAACCGCCGCAAATGTTCGCGAACCGGCGAACCTGGCGAACCGCCATAGACTTCAATGGGCAGGCGGATTTTAAAACCCACAGGGACTCTTTCTGGCCACAATAGTGATGGAAAAGTTGTTTTAAGGGGACTAACACCTGGACTGTGGCATGCCGGAGGGGGGTCCATGTCAAAACTCCCACTGAAAATTACATAGTTGATGCAGAGTCTGGTTTTAATCTATAAAGGGCATAAATAACCTAACATCCCCCTCCCTCATCATCCTCCCCTGTGTCTCATCCCCCTCCCTCATCATCCTCCCACCTCCCTCATCATCCTCCCCTGTATCTCTTTACCCCCTCCCTCATCATCCTCCCCTGTGTCTCTTCCCCCCTCCATCATCATCCTCCCCTGTGTCTCTTTCCCCCCCTCCCTCATCATCCTCCCCTGTGTCTCTTTTCCCCCTCCCTCATCATCTTCCCCTGTGTCTCTTCCCCCCTCCCTCATCATCCTCCCCTGTGTCTCTTTCCCCCCCTCCCTCATCATCCTCCCCTGTGTCTCTTTTCCCCCTCCCTCATCATCTTCCCCTGTGTCTCTTCCCCCCTCCCTCATCATTCTCCCCTGTGTCTCTACCACCTTCCTCATCACCCTCCCCTGTATCTCTTTACCCCCTCCCTCATCATCCTCCCCTGTGTCTGTTTCCCCCCTCCCTCATCATCCTCCCCTGTGTCTCTTCCCCCCTCCCTCATCATCCTCCCCCCTCCCTTGATGATAATGAGGGGTAGAGACACAGGGATAAGTGTGAGGGGTGTTAGGGTAAGGGGTGTTAGGGATAAGGGTGAGGGGGTTAGGTGTTAGGGTGAGGGGTGTTAGGGCTAAGTGTGAGGGGTGTTAGGGTGAGGGGTGTTAGGGATAAGTGTAAGGGGTGTTAGGGTGAGGCATGTTAGGAATAAGTGTGAGGGGTGTTAGGTCTTAGAGATAAGTGTGAGAATGTTAGGGTTAGGTTGATGGGTGTTAGGGATAAGTGTGATGGGTGTTAGGGTAAGGGATGTTAGGGTTAGGTGTTAGGGTAAGGGCTGTTAGGGATAAGTGTAAGGGGGTATTAGGGTTAGGTGTTAGGGTGAGGGGTGTTAAGGTTAGGTGTTAGGGTAAGGGCTGTTAGAGATAAGTGTAAGGGGGTATTAGGGTTAGGTGTTAGGGTGAGGGGTGTTAGGGATATGTGTGAGGGGTGTTATGTAAGGGGTGTTAGGGATAAGTGTGAGGGGTGTTAGGGTTAGGTGTTAGGGTGAGGGGTGTTAGGGATAAGTGTAAGGGATGTTAGGGTTAAGTGTTAGGGATAAGTGTGAGGGGTGTTAGGGTAAGGGGTGTTAGGGATAAGTGTGAGGGGTGTTAGGGTTAGGGTGAGAGGTGTTAGGGATAAGTGTGAGGGGTGTTAGGGTTAGGTGTTAGGGTGAGGGGTGTTAGGGATAAGTGTAAGGGGTGTTAGGGTTAGGTGTTAGGGTGAGGGATGTTAGGGTTAGGTGTTAGGGATAAGTGTGAAGGGTGTTAGGGTTAGGGTAAGGGGTGTTAGGGATAAGTGTGAGGGGTGTTAGGGTGCGGGGTGTTCGGGATAAGTGTGAGGGGTGTTAGGGTTAGGTGTTAGGGTGAGGGGTGTTAGGGGTAAGTGTGGGGGGTGTTAGGTCTTAGGGATAAGTGTGAGAATGTTAGGGTTAGGTGTTAGGTTGATGGGTGTTATGGATAAGTGTGAGGGGTGTTAGGGTTAGGGTAAGGGGTGTTAGGGTTAAGGTAAGGGGTGTTAGGGATAAGTGTGATGGGTGTTAGGGTAAGGGATGTTATGGTTAGGTGTTAGGGTAAGGGCTGTTAGGGATAAGTGTAAGGGGGTATTAGGGTTAGGTGTTAGGGTGAGGGGTGTTAGGGTTAGGTGTTAGGGTAAGGGCTGTTAGGGATAAGTGTAAGGGGGTATTAGGGTTAGGTGTTAGGGTGAGGGGTGTTAGGGATAAGTGTGAGGGGTGTTAGTGTAAGGGGTGTTAGGGATAAGTGTGAGGGGTGTTAGGGTTAGGTGTTAGGGTGAGGGGTGTTAGGCATAAGTGTAAGGGATGTTAGGGTTAGGTGTTAGGGATAAGTGTGAGGGGTGTTAGGGTTAGGGTAAGGGGTGTTAGGGATAAGTGGGAGGGGTGTTAGGGTTAGGGTGAGGGGTGTTAGGGATAAGTGTGAGGGGTGTTAGGGTTAGGTGTTAGGGTAAGGGGTGTTAGGGATAAGTGTGAGGGGTGTTAGGGTTAGGGTGAGGGGTGTTAGGGATAAGTGTGAGGGGTGTTAGGGTTAGGTGTTAGGGTGAGGGGTGTTAGGGATAAGTGTAAGGGGTGTTAGGGTTAGGTGTTACGGTGAGGGATGTTAGGGTTAGGTGTTAGGGATAAGTGTGAGGGGTGTTAGGGTTAGGGTAAGGGGTGTTAGGGATAAGTGTGAGGGGTGTTAGGGTTAGGGTGAGGGGTGTTAGGGATAAGTGTGAGGGGTGTTAGGGTTAGGTGTTAGGGTGAGGGGTGTTAGGGATAAGTGTAAGGGGTGTTAGGGTTAGGTGTTAGGGTGAGGGATGTTGGGGTTAGGTGTTAGGGATAAGTGTGAGGGGTGTTAGGGTTAGGGTAAGGGGTGTTAGGGATAAGTGTGAGGGGTGTTAGGGTGAGGGTGAGGGGTGTTAGGGATAAGTGTGAGGGGTGTTAGGGTTAGGTGTTAGGGTGAGGTGTGTTAGGGATAAGTGTAAGGGATGTTAGGGTTAGGTGTTAGGGATAAGTGTGATGGGTGTTAGGGTTAGGGTAAGGAGTGTTAGGGATAAGTGTGAGGGGTGTTAGGGTTAGGGTGAGGGGTGTTAGGGATAAGTGTGAGGGGTGTTAGGGTTAGGTGTTAGGGTAAGGGGTGTTAGGGATAAGTGTGAGGGGTGTTAGGGTTAGGGTGAGGGGTGTTAGGGATAAGTGTGAGGGGTGTTAGGGTTAGGTGTTAGGGTGAGGGGTGTTAGGGATAAGTGTAAGGGGTGTTAGGGTTAGGTGTTACGGTGAGCGATGTTAGGGTTAGGTTTTAGGGATAAGTGTGAGGGGTGTTAGGGTTAGGGTAAGGGGTGTTAGGGATAAGTGTGAGGGGTGTTAGGGTTATGGTGAGGGGTGTTAGGATAAGTGTGAGGGGTGTTAGGGTTAGGTGTTAGGGTGAGGGGTGTTAGGGATAAGTGTAAGGGGTGTTAGGGTTAGGTGTTAGGGTGAGGGATGTTAGGGTTAGGTGTTAGGGATAAGTGTGAGGGGTGTTAGGGTTAGGGTAAGGGGTGTTAGGGATAAGTGTGAGGGGTGTTAGGGTGAGGGTGAGGGGTGTTAGGGATAAGTGTGAGGGGTGTTAGGGTTAGGTGTTAGGGCGAGGGGTGTTAGGGATAAGTGTAAGGGATGTTAGGGTTAAGTGTTAGGGTGAGGGATGTTAGGGTTAGGTGTTAGGGATAAGTGTTGGGGGTGTTAGGGTTAGGGTGAGGGATGTTAGGGTAAGGTGTTCGGGATAAGTGTGAGGGGTGTTAGGGTTAGGGTAAGGGGTGTTATGGATAAGTGTGAGGGGTGTTAGGGTTAGGTGTTAGGGATAAGTGTGAGGGGTGTTAGGGTTAGGATAAGGGGTGTTAGGGATAAGTGTGAGGGGTGTTAGGGTTAGGTGTTAGGGTGAGGGGTGTTAAGGATAAGTGTAAGGGGTGTTTAGGGTGAGGCATGTTAGGAATAAGTGTGAGGGGTGTTAGGTCTTAGGGATAAGTGTGAGGGGTGTTAGGGTTAGGTGTTAGGTTAATGGGTGTTATGGATAAGTGTGAGGGGTGTTAGGGTTGGGTGTTAAGGTGAGGGGAGGATGATGATAAGGGGGGGAAGAGACACAGGGGTGTCCTTGCAGCAGAGATCAAAAGAGTCCTTCAGGACTGTATTGCACACTGTGTACAGTAGCCTAGATATGGTTTTCCCTATTGATGCAGTATCACCTACACTCAGCCTCCTCTCAGTAAGACTGTAAGTTAGTTATGATTCCAAAATGGCTGCTGTCCATGAGTTAGAAGGGTCTGAATGGCAGGGTATGATGCTGATTGGCTGGAATGTGTCTGCTGACTGTGAGTTGCAGGGTCAAAGTTTGCTCAATGATAAAGTATAGGGGGCGGGTCGAATATCGCATATGTTCGCAGTTCGCCGCGAACGCAAACATGCTATGTTCGCCGGGAACAGTCCGCTGGCGAACTATTCGCGACATCTCTAATGAACTACCTTCTAACTTTCACAGCTTTTTTCCTATATAAACTCTTACTTCCTTCCCAACCCTGCTATTCCTTATCTGCTCCTCCCCAGGTTTCTGCCTCTCCCATTCCCTTTAGATTGTTAGTATCGAGTTTCCATTCTTGTAGGGTGCTTTGGGAAAAGGCTCTTTTTATAAGACTTCAAGCTCAAAACAGGGTCCTCCATTTTTTGCAGGTGACAATATTGTATAATGTATATTTCCTTTTTCTTATCCCATGTACAGCGCCACAGAATATGTTGGCGCATTACAAATATAATATAATAATAATAATAATAATAATAACAATATATGAAATACACCATTGCAGTAATTTCTAAGACTAGAGATTTATATAATTACATTTATATTTGTAAAGTACACTTATTAAGGTCATAATGTTTAATGACTATATGAGCCATATTTTACAGTAGGGTTTAATAGATTGTATCATACGCTACTGGTAAAAAAACTTCATTACCAAGGGCCTCATTCTGACTGATAAGCTACAGAATAATGGCACCCGTGAACTGGCATTACCATCACATACGCTAAGTGTATGTCTATTCTCAGAGTACGTCTTTTTCATTCACTAATTAATTCTTCATTAAATTATAAATTAGACAAACTACACTCATAGACACCTTGGGCCTCATTCAATTGCAAGGCCGCACCTTGCGGTATACAGGCCGTATGTCTGCGACCCTGCTGCAGGCTTGAACTCTGTTACAATTACAGAGCAATTTAATTGAATAAGCCCGCAAGTTACAGGCCGAAAGCCTAAACTGTAAAGCATGCAATCGTATATAGCATTTCAGAGCGTAATCATGATCAATTAAGCAATTCTGTAACTACCGATTTGGAAACAGCCAATAGTAAGTGGGACCGCCATCATTACGGCAGTATAAGGTGGAGGTTACATGTCGATCAATTAGCGTTTATGGGTCCGATATGCGATCAGACTCGTAGACCTGCAAAATACAAAATAAAAAAAATTAATGCCAATACTGTTCTAGTCCATGTGGGTGTTCTGATATGTATTAATGCATTGATTCCCGAGGTCGCTATAACCCCAAAATGAAACATAATAATAAATGATTCTAATATCTTTTTCATGGCTTTCCCCGTTATTTACTGTGCAGTATTGATTTTTTATTTGCATTTACAGTGCTACAGACATGTCTTTAACCCCTTTACGGGTCCCATCTGGTACTCGTAGGATTTTCTTCTACATGCTCCATTTACAGGTGGGGGTGTGGGAGTTAATCCTATCACAGGGTGAGCTGTGATGTAATTACCAGCTCACCCTGTGATAGGATTAACTCCCACACCCCCAGATTGGCCAGTGAGGTACTACAGGGGGCTGATTGAGATAACTGGTTAAGGGCAAGTAATTCCATCATGTTCGTGGGTTGACCCAAGATTATATTGTACTGTTTGCCTATAAATCCCAACTCTTCTCAATAAAGACACTTCTAGGGAACATAATCACGATGACCTAACTTGTATTTAGAGGTTATAACTTTTATTTGTTATTTTTAACCCCTTGATCCCAGTTGTTCAAACCTGATAGTCATGGAGTAAGTGTGAGGGGTGTTAGGGTTGGGTGTTAAGGTGAGGGGAGGATGATGATAAGGGGGGGAAGAGACACAGGGGTGTCCTTGCAGCAGAGATCAAAAGAGTCCTTCAGGACTGTATTGCACACTGTGTACAGTAGCCTAGCTATGGTTTTCGTATATAGCATTTCAGAGCGTAATCATGATCAATTAAGCAATTCTGTAACTACCGATTTGGAAACAGCCAATAGTAAGTGGGACCGCCATCATTACGGCAGTATAAGGTGGAGGTTACATGTCGATCAATTAGCGTTTATGGGTCCGATATGCGATCAGACTCGTAGACCTGCAAAATACAAAATAAAAAAAATTAATGCCAATACTGTTCTAGTCCATGTGGGTGTTCTGATATGTATTAATGCATTGATTCCCGAGGTCGCTATAACCCCAAAATGAAACATAATAATAAATGATTCTAATATCTTTTTCATGGCTTTCCCCGTTATTTGCTGTGCAGTATTGATTTTTTATTTGCATTTACAGTGCTACAGACATGTCTTTAACCCCTTTACGGGTCCCATCTGGTACTCGTAGGATTTTCTTCTACATGCTCCATTTACAGGTGTGAACACATTGGCTTGCAGAATTGCAGCTAATTGAATAGCGATTTGCGATATTAGCGATAGTAACTCTTGCGGACGTAAAAGATCAAAGGCTTAGATGGGGTGTAAGTTACGGTTGTAACAACCACAGGGATTTTCAGCCCGTAACCTGTAGACCTTTTGCGGCTCACAAAAAGACGCCAATTGAATAGCAAATTAGTTTACTGCCTATATTACGGGCTTGAGTAACTTACAATTTCTCAATTGAATGAGGCCCCTAGTATTGTGTTGGTGCGACCACAACCTATTAAATTGAACATCTACCAACAACCCAAGAGAAAAGAGATTTGTTATCTTATGTCTCAGTTACGGGGGGGACAAGTTATCCTCTCCCTGAATGTCCTCTCTATTCTCCTCCTGATCCCCACTCCATTCCCTCCCAATTCCATCACTAGAGACAGGAATTTGAATAATACATCTTGATAACAACCTGCCTGATGGGATTATTGAGCTTTGGAGAGGAAATGCAAATTATATAAGTGAGCTGGCTAGTTTAGAAAGGAACTTTGAATGTGTTTGTGATGTAATTACCAGCTCACCCTGTGATAGGATTAACTCCCACACCCCCAGATTGGCCAGTGAGGTACTACAGGGGGCTGATTGAGATAACTGGTTAAGGGCAAGTAATTCCATCATGTTCGTGGGTTGACCCAAGATTATATTGTACTGTTTGCCTATAAATCCCAACTCTTCTCAATAAAGACACTTCTAGGGAACATAATAATGGTGACCCAACTTGTATTTAGAGGTTATAACTTTTATTTGTTATTTTTAACCCCTTGATCCCAGTTGTTCAAACCTGATAGTCATGGAGTAAACGCCGGTCACCTAAAATCCCATCCACTCCATGGTCCAATTGAAGGTTCCTGTAGCCATAGCAGGAGGATTGTGGAGCTAAATTGGACCCCTCCCCTGGGTTGTGACAGGTTTTCATTTTAAAATGTAACTTTTATTGATGCTGCTCATAGCACACGGGAGATGAATACGTAGAGAGGCCTCGGAAAGAAATAAAGTTATACCCTGTTTAGCGCGGTATGCAGGAGCGGCATTATATTGCATCGTGAGATTTAGCGCTGTTCGGGGTCTGCATGGGGTAGCGTTCTGCGGGGTATTACTGTGCTTTGAATACTCAGTAAATTATATACAAGGGACACATTACTTACCAAGGCCCTCATTCAATTGCGATTTGGCCAATTGAATAGGACCCTAAATAAGCACATAGCATATTTTTTTTAAAGAAGTTTTTAATTAGAGAAAACCTTGCTTTTGGATAGATGTTTATTAACTAAAAACTTATTTAAAAAATATATGTTATGTGCTTATTTAGGGCCCTATTCAATTGGCCAAATTGCAATTGAATGAGGGCCCAAGTGTCTGCTAATTCCAAAATTATTACTCATTTTGAGAAAAAGTCACATTACTGGTCAAATGTTTGTCAATTTTAAGGAATTGTTATTATTTCATTTTATGTTTCCATCGTTATCAGTAACATATTAGAATGAGTCCGCCGATAAGATAATTAGTCTATTATTCTAAAGATTCCTCCATTAACCTTTTGGGAATTCCAGGTCTCATCTTGCACTCGGGATATGGAAGATTCACGGATTATTCTATCACATGTTATAATTGTCAAACTGTGGTTTGCCGTCACGCTTGCGACAAAACGCAGTTTGACAACGATTCAATCACAAAGGGGATCGGATCGTGCGCATGCGCAGAGCGCGCCGTGAGCCGCGGTGCATAAGGAGAGGGAAGAGACACAGAGGGAGGGGAGGGGAAGAGGCACACAGGGGGAGGGGAGGTAGAGGCACAGAGGGAGAGGGGGGAAGAGGCACAGAGGGAGAGGGGGGAAGAGGCACAGAGGGAGGGGAGGGGAAGAGACACAGAGGGAGGGGAGGGGAAGAGACACAGAGGGAGAGGGGGAAGAGGCACACAGGGGGAGGGGAGGTAGAGGCACAGAGGGAGAGGGGGGAAGAGGCACAGAGGGAGAGGGGGGAAGAGACACAGAGGGAGGGGAGGGGAAGAGACACAGAGGGAGGGGAGGGGAAGAGACACAGAGGGAGAGGGGGAAGAGGCACACAGAGGGGGAGGGGAGGTAGAGGCACAGAGGGAGAGGGGGGAAGAGGCACAGAGGGAGAGGGGGAAGAGGCACAGAGGGAGAGGGGGGAGAGACACAGAGGGAGGGGAGAGACACAGGGGGAGAGGGGGAAGAGACACAGAGGGATGGGAGAGACACAGGGGGAGAGACACAGAGGGAGAGGGGGAAAAGAAACGCATGGGTGGGAGAGTGGGAAAGAGACACAGGGGAGAGAGGGGAAAGAGACACAGGGAGAGGGGGAAAGAGACACGGGTAGAGAGGGGAAAGAGACACGGGGAGAGAGGAAAAAGAGACACGGGGAGAGGGGGAAAGAGACACGGGGGAGAGGTGGAAAAAGACATGGAGAAGAGACACAGGGGGGAGGGGGGAAGAGACACAGAGGGAGGGGAGAGACACAGGGGGAGAGGGGGAAGAGACACAGAGGGATGGGAGAGACACAGGGGGAGAGACACAGAGGGAGAGGGGGAAAAGAAACGCATGGGTGGGAGAGTGGGAAAGAGACACAGGGGAGAGAGGGGAAAGAGACACAGGGGAGAGAGGGGAAAGAGACACAGGGAGAGGGGGAAAGAGACACGGGTAGAGAGGGGAAAGAGACACGGGGAGAGAGGAAAAAGAGACACAGGGAGAGGGGGAAAGAGACACAGGGGAGAGGCGGAAAAAGACATGGAGAAGAGACACAGGGGGGAGGGGGGAAGAGACACAGGGGGGAAGAGACACTGGCGGGAAAGAGACACGGGGGAGGGTGGAAAGGGACAAAGGGGTGAGGGGGGGGAAAGAGACACAGGGGAGATGGAAAGAGACACAGGAGGGAGAGGTGGGGAAGAAACACAGGGGAGGGAGAGGAGGGGGGAAAGAGACACAAGGGGAGGGAGAGGGGGGAGAGACAGAGGGGAGTGAGAGGAGGGGTAAGAGACACAGGGAAGGGAGAGAAGGGGGAAAATACAAAGGGGAGGGACATTTTTTGGGGGAAGAGACACAAGGAAGGGGGGAACAGACACAGGGGGAGGGGGGACATGGGGGAAAGAGACACGGGGGTAGGGGAAAGAGACGCATGGGAGGAAGAGGGGGAAGAGACACATGGGAGGGGAAAGAGACGCAGGGAAGGAAGAGGGGGGAAGAGACATAGGAGGGAAAGAGACACGGGGGAGGGGTTAGAGACACGGGAGGGAGAGGGAGGTAAAACACAGGTGGGGAAGGAGATACAAGGGAGGAAGTAGACAGGGGGAGAGACTCGCAATGAGGTCCAAAGGTGCTAATTATGAGGACAGTAAATACTTTTTATTGCTGTCATTTTTGACGGGTAAGTCGCTGGTTAAGACAGAAAAAGGGAACTAAATAGAGAGCCATTAAAATTCTTTGAGAGTCCTGAAATGTTTACAAGAAAATTCTGAAAGTAGAACGGACAATATTTTAAGGATTAAAGCAAAGCAACTTAAACATTCAGAGACGTTACATTTTGAAGGTTATTAAAGTAATTTTCATTTGAAATAATGTGAAACCCCCAATATAAATAATTTTTAAAAATGTGGGTTAACTGGTTTATTAAAATTAGAGGATTGATAAAGATGTAATGAGCTTTATTTGTAAATTATATGAGATTTGGAGATGTGATTGTACTGAATATCAAACAGAAAATTATATAAATAATAAGATGATTACCAGTTACATTTTTGTCTATATCCTCTTTAAACATGTTTATAATATATGTTGCATCCGGATTTTATAGTTGTTGGTTCAAGGAGGTTGGAAATTTGAGAAATTATGTTATTTTTCTTTATATTTCACAAGTTGAAAATGATTTATTTAACGATATCTATAATACAAAATAGAAAAACGAACAAACAAAAAAAGTCACCAAAACATATCTGTAATTTTATGACACGATAACCAGAGTACATGAATTGATTAGTAATATTTTGATGCGCCGGTGTCTTGGGGCTACCACCGATCCTCCTTTATCGACTTTACAAGATGTCTGTACCATTTATGGAGAAATCAGTAACAAAACAATGGAACTGAACGAGCTGAACGAGCTGAGCTCCTCTCTCCTGTCCAGGGCCCTGAGGATGTAGCAGAGTAAATCATAGCAATACATCCCTGCAAATACTACTAGAGTGCGTTCCATATTGTAAAGATCATGGGAATAATTCTATGCTAAAAATAAGAAAAATAGAAATAGGCAACAGAATTGCAAAGAATTCATCCCATCAATACACTAATGCGCACAATAAAACAGAACATGGGGCAGGTTCACTGACTTAATATTGTATTGAGGATTTTTTATTGAATAGTATTTCTAGTCTATATATATATATATGTCACTAGAATATGGCCCATCAAAAAATGACGGCAATGAAATTGTAAGTGAGCTAATGCTGTTTGGTGTATAATAAAATAAATAATAGATTAATAAATGAAGAGCTGACAATCTGTTTTCATGTTGCTGCAGCATTAGTGCTGTGGAGCTGCTGTGTAAGCGTGATGAATGTGTGCAGTGTGTAGTGTAATAGTGTGCGTGCGCAAGCCCAAACCGTTAGCGTAGCTGTGTACTTTCGCATTGTATAAGTTATTGTTCTGAAATGGCGGCTAATGTGAGGTACGCGGCTGTGGCTGATTTTGCGTCCTTGTTCTTGGAGCTCGTCTGACTTTTTCGAAATATCCGTAGCTGTTTGGTGGTGTTTTGCGTGTTTAGGGTCCTTTAGCCTCATTTTCGTTTTGTTCGGCGGCCATTTTTTCTCTCGCTTGGTGATTTTCAAGTGTCTAAACTCCGAAATTTGCACTTAAATCGAGGTGTAACTTCACTTGCAGAGGTCCTCGGTGCCCCCTCTTGCTGTGGGTAAGATTTGTATCTGTTTGTTGTGTGTATTTATTGTGTTTGTAATGTTTTTGGGGTCGCGCGGGTTGCGTCCTTGTTTTCGGATCTCGTAGGTGTTTTTTGGGAAATCCGTAGGTGTTTGGTGTTGTTTTGCGTCTTTAGACTGCTGTAGCCTCGTTTTCGTTTTTTTCGGCGGCCATTTTTTCTCTTGCTTAGAGGACTTTTGAGTGTCTAAACTCTTTTATTTGGAGTTAAATTGAGGTGTAAGTTCAGTTTTCGAGGTCCCGGGTGCCCCCCTTGCTGTAGGTAAGATTTTTATGTATTTGTTGTGTGTATTTATTGTGTTTTTCATGTTTTGATGTGCGCGAGTTTCGGACAATTTTTGCGAGGTCATAATGGGTCGTAATGGGTCTCGTATTTTCCTTTCGTAACTACAGAAATGTTGCGAGGGTGCGAGCCCTTAAGCGTTAGCAACAGCTCGCATGCTCACAACTATATATGTGATAAAGTTCAAATATTGAAATTAGTTTAACTTACTTTTTAAAGCAGAATGTGTTGGTTTAGTGGTTTTATAAAATGTTCTCATTAGCAAGTCGTTGGTTTTAATCCAATTCCTTCCACTTGTTTATTTTTTTATTGACTTATTTATTTATTTACACCCATTTAATTGATATAAAATAAATAAATAAATACATTATTTAACAACAAACAAATGTGGAAGGCGCGGGAATTGAACTTACCGTATAACTTAACAATGAATTTTTTTTATAGCAGAACATTTACCACTACACCACCACATCCTGCTCTTAATCACTGTATAAATATATAATATAATGTGTTTCAGGTACAGTCTTATTATTTATGCAGATTTTTATGTCTTCAAGGACTAAAATAAAAGGCAATATTTCATTCAATTCTTGGTCAATTTTAAAAACGTAAATACATTTTCTACATGATTTTCCACCCTCTTACTGATGGTGCAGAGCACATGTGGCGACTTTTGTGAGATCCTTTAAATTAGTATTTCTTGAGGCTCAGTTCCAATCCCGCAGCTTCTTGTGTCACTTCTGCGGTTTTACATCTTATGAGTTTTTTGACTTCAGGGGGCCTTTAAGTGACCTTGGAATATGTATTATGTTCTGTAGAATTCACCACAAAGCTCAGGGCCGGCTCAGGATTAGAGCAAACACATAAAATATTAAGTCATGTTCCTGTTAATCCTGGATTATGATATCACACTAGATGATACTGTATTTCCATGTCGGCTCTTAATTCCTTTCCATATTTCTGTATATTCCTTATCTTTATAAAAAGTAAAACTTAAAAAAGTTCTGAGTTCTTCAGTATGAAATAAACATAGGAGTGAAAATGTGTCATCACTTCCACAAAAATGGTTAAAATATTTCAATATTGGGGAAAAAGACATTTTCTATTCTGTTGCATTGAACAACAAGTCATATTGTGTGTAAATTGTAAAATTGAAGGTACTTGTTATAATATCGCTTTAATTGCTCTGGGAATATTGTCTTTGTCAGGTAAATGAGCTGTAATATACCAGCATGAGTCCCGAGTTTCAGCCAATGAGATGACTGGGTTTCCTGCAAGCTTCACTTGTCCGGGTGTCGTGTCTCTGACGTCTATCCGTCCTATGAGATATAGATGTAAGACTCTCCAGTAATCATCTAGCAGCAGTGGTGGAGATAGTGAGTGGAGGGCCCCAGTACAAAAAATTGTAATAAATACAAGAACTATTTTCTTACACCCCTTCCCATAGCAGTGTCCCTCCCCAACAGCATTTCCTATAGCAGCTCCCCTACCCAAGACCCCTTCCCATAGCAGTGTCCCTCCCCAACAGCATTTCCTATAGCAGCTCCCCTACCCAAGACCCCTTCCCATAGCAGTGTCCCTCCCCAACAGCATTTCCTATAGCAGCTCCCCTCACCAAGACCCCTTCCCATAGCAGTGTCCCTCCCCAACAGCATTTCCTATAGCAGCTCCCCTACCCAAGACCCCTTCCCATAGCAGTGTCCCTCCCCAACAGCATTTCCTATAGCAGCTCCCCTACCCAAGACCCCTTCCCATAGCAGTGTCCCTCCCCAACAGCATTTCCTATAGCAGCTCCCCTCACCAAGACCCCTTCCCATAGCAGTGTCCCTCCCCAACAGCATTTCCTATAGCAGCTCCCCTCCCCAAGACCCTTTCTATAGCAGCTCCACTTTCCAAGACCCCTTCCTATAGCAGCTGCCTTCCCCAAGACCCCTTCTCCACTCCCAAGATCCCTTCCCATAACAGTTTGCTTCCCAAACACCCCATTTCCATATCAGCTGGCTGGTGCTGGCTAATCTCGGAACATTTTGCAGAACTAGGGTGTGAGCACTCCCTTACTTGCCCATGATGACCACTCCAGGGGACCCCTACACTACTGAAATATAAAACAATGTAAACACAAAACACAATGTACAGCACAGGGGTTCCTGTTTTGTGGCTCTTTATATTCCTAGAAGCAAGTAAAATACATTTGCCACTGGGGAGAAAAGCTATAGCAAGTCTGGATAAGATATTAAAAAGTAAAGATATAAAATATAAACAAAGGTCTGGATAGTTAGAACTCTGGTATTATACAGATGTTAGAGCTGGACCATAAAGAAGTCGTCTGATGGCCGGAGCATTGACTCCTTTGAAAAGTGATGTTGGAGAAAACTGCTTAGAGTCCCTTGGACCACAACAAGATCCAGTCAATGAAGCCACACTGTTCACTGGAAGGTTTGATCATGAGGCTAAACCTTGGATATTTTGGGTATACAATGAGAAGACAGGATTCCCTAGAGAAGACTCTGATGTTGGGAAATATTAAAGGCACGCAAAGAAGGGGACGGCAGAGGAGGAGGAGGAGATGGATAGATGAGGTCATTGAAGCAATGAACATGAACTTGAGGGAGCTCAGATGGGCAGTGGCTGACAGATGTGTCTGGTCTATATGGTCATGCTGTGGTCTATAGTGTCACAGAGAGTTGGACATGACTGAATCATATGTGGATGAGTTGTTTCTGATGCTGAGTGTTGGAATCATGAAGCTACTTTCTGTATGTGATTTTGAGTTTGATGTTGGGGTGGAAATCATTGTAGTTTGTGTGGAGCTCCAAACGTTCCTCTTCACTGGTGGACCAGAAGATAAGGATGTCATAGATGTAGCGAAGTTACATGAGGGGTTTACTCTCAATGTTTCAATGAATATTTTGCCAATTGACATGATAACCTCTGAGTTTGAAGGCAGCGGCGTCACCTTTATCGGTGCCATATGTGAGAGAGCTTTGGTGTATTATTCATTATGTCCGACATCAGTGACGTCTATTCATCATCTTTGTATTATAGTCCGGATAACCTTATCTATACCGTTACTCTACATAAGATGATGATGGAACATAAGTATTGTTATAACATTGGATGTCACTAAATATACGCTATCTGCAAAAAGAAGTACTGTGCCATGTGGGCACTCGGGTGCCATATTATCCATTTGCAGAGATTTAGCCTCAAGGAACGTAAATGCTTTCTTTACTTGGGGTTTGAGAATGTTTTCCACCCAACCAAAGACTTTACCTTTTCCTGAGATAAAAGGGTCTTGGTTTATCAAAAAAGATAACAGAATGGGTAAATCAAGAGATCTCTTCAAGAAAATTGGGGATCTCAAAGGCACCTTTCATGCGTGGGTGTGATACAAGACAAAAATGGTAGGGACTTAATAGAAGAAGATCAGATAAAGAAGAGGTGGCAGGAATACCTTGAAGATCTATACAGGAAGGATCTTAACAGCAGTAATGACCTCAATAGATTGTCCAATGAGTTGGAGCCAGACATTTTGGAGAGTGAAGTGAGATGGGCCGTAGGATGTATTGCTGATAATAAAGCTGCAGGAGGTGATGGAATCCCAATTGAACTATTCACAATCCTACAGGATGATGCTGTGATAGTGTTACTTGCCTAATGCCAACACATTTGTAATGCCCAACAATGGCCAATAGACTGGAAAAGGTCAGTCTACATCCCAATCCCAAAAAAGGCAGTGCCAAAGAGTGCTCCAATTATCGGACAATTGCACTCACTTCACAGGCCAGCAAGGTAATGCTTAAGCTCAGCGCCAACAATATATGGACCGGGAACTACCAGATGTGCAAGCCGGGTTCTGCAGAGGAAGAGGCACAAGAGATCAAATTGCCAATGTCTACTGGATAATAGAGAAAGTAAGAGAGTTCCTAAAAAACATTTACTTCTGCTCCATAGACTATTCTAAAGCCTCTGACTGTGTGGATCACAACAAAATGTGGCATGTCCATAAAGATATGGGAATACCAGATCATCTCATCCTCCTCCTGAGGAATCTGTATGTGGATCAACAGTCAGAACCGAACATAGAAACAACAGAATGGTTCAAGATCAGGAAAGGTGTGCAACAAGGTGGTATACTGTCACCTTATTTATTCACCTTATATGCAGAGTACATCATGCGTATGGCTGGACTGGAGGAATCCAAAGCCGGAATCAATATCGCTGGAAGGAATATCAACAACCTCAGATAAGCAGGTAATACTACTCTGATGGCTGAAGGTGAGGAGGAACTAAAAGATAAAGCTCTGATAATATCTCAATCCCTTGTGCGTAACCCCAACTTAATTAAACTATAATGAAGGTGAGACTTAAAACATAACCTTTTTCAAAATGGGGACCACATAGTCCATCTTAATCAAACACAAGGAATCCAATATTTATCTTGTTTGTACCTGTACATGGACTGTGGTGTGGGGTAAAACATTTATCAAGACTTAACTACTTTTCAGCACTAAGAGTATTGTCTTTATTATTGTTCCGGATCAATAAATACTATCTTAACAATTTTAAATTAAGGTTACGTTTTTAGTCTCAGCTTCACCATAACAGTTTAGAGGAACTAAAGGACTTAGTGATTAGGGTGAAAGAAGAGAGTGCAAAAGCTGGCCTTCTGCTCAACTTTAAAAAAACAAAAGATCATGGCGACGGCAAACTCAGTTCCTGGAAAATAGGCGGGGAAGAAGTGGAGGCAGTGACAGATTTTATTTTCCTGATCCAAGTACTCTTCAGATGCTGACTGTAGCCTTGAAATGAAAATAAATTTGCTTCTGGGGAGAAAAGCGATTGAAAATTTGGACAAGCTAGTAAAAAGTAAAGATACTAAGCTATCAAAAAAGGTCTTCCCCGTAGTAATATACGGATGTGAGAGCTGGACCATAAAGATGTCTGAGAGACGGAGAATTGTGGTGTTGGAAAAAACTGCTTAGAGTTCCTCGAATGGCAAGAAGTTCCAATAAATCAATACTACAGGAAATGAAACCAAACTGTTCATTAGAAGGTTTGATCATGAGGCTGAAGATCAAATATTTTATCCACATCAAGAGAAGTCAGGATTCCCCAGAGAAGAGTCTGATGCTGGAAAAGATTGAAGGCACACAAAGAAGCGAACAACAGAGGTGGAGATGGATAGATGAGGTCACTGAAGCAATGAACATGAATTTGATGGAGCTCAGAGGGGCAGTGAGTGAGGGATGTAGATGGCCTGCTGCAGTCCATAGAGTAATGGAGGGTCGGACGCAACTTCATTACCTTCTTCATCATTAAATGGCCTGTGCATAGGATGTATTGTTATTATTTTAAGCACATACAGTACATTATGAGCTTGTTTCCAAGTCCAGGTAAAATAGCGCAACATTTAGACGTTACGTGAGTGGTCCAGCACACGCAGGGTCATATCATAACAGTGCAAGTTTAGTGCAAGCCTCTCTCCCACCGACACCCCCCCCCCCCCCCCCCCCCCTCTATTTTCCAGGCCTTACGATGAGCGCGTCCCTTGCAATGAGAGGCTTCTGACAACCGGCAACTTTTGGTCCTCACAATGAGCGTCTCCTTCCCCCTCCCACTCCCTTGTGTCTGTTTCCCCCTCTCTCCCTCCTGTGTGTCTTTGCCCCCTCTCCCTCCCCCTTTCCCCCCCCCCTTATCTCCTTTCCCTGTGTCTCTTTCCCCCACTTCCTCCCCTGTGTGTCTTTCCAACCTCTCCCCCTCTCCGTCCGCGGTGTCTTTCTCCCCCCTCTCTCCTCTGTGCTCTTGTTTGCATTTACAGATGTGAAACCATTTACGGGCTTGAAAAAAATTACGGCTTTACTGCCGCCATTTTTTTCTTGCTTAGCCATTCTGAGACCTCCCAAAAACGCCAATTAAATATCAAATTAGCTTGCAACTCACTCACAGGCTCCCTGCCTCTCCCCCTGTGGTGTGTGTGAGGTTGTAAGTTAATTTTCGAATTAATTGACGTCTTTTGGCGGTCTTCCAAAGGCTTCCGAGTTACGGACTTGAAAAAAATGGCGGCCGGTAAAGTGTTAATTTTTTAAAGCCTGTAAGTGGTAAGCCATTTGGAGCCTCTCCCCCCCACAAGCCAGTCACGTACGGGCCTCGCTATGAGCGCCTTCGGTGCTCATTGCAGCCCCAATCAAACTTTCGGGCCTCGCGATGAGCGCCTTTGGCGCTCATTGCGCATGCGCATGTCTGTAAATTTTAACATTGCGTGATGATAACTCGCAATTACCACACTATTATATGTGATGTAGGATTCATGGCATGGTCACAAATGGCGGGCTTGTCAGATTGTGTATAGATGTCACTGATACAAAACAAGCTTAAAAGTATTTGGATAACTTACTCACATTTGTTCATAGTGCAATCTTCCAGGGAGGGACACGCACATGATCTCCAGCATGAGCTCGAAAGGTGAGGTGTACGTGTCAGCAATGTGTGCAGTGTGTAGTGTAAATAGGCCGCGTGCACAAGGGGTAGCCGTTAGTGTAGCTGCGTACTTCCGCATTGTGTATGTTAGTGTTGTAAAATGGCGGCGATTGTGTATATGGTATGCGGGTGTGGATGATTTAGCGTCCTTGCTAATGGTGTATGTTGTACCTTGTACGGGTTTTTGTAAAAGTCCGCTGTGCACGGACTTTTGTTTTCCGCTGTGCACGGTTCGGCCGTTAAGGTCGTATTTTTGCGAGTTCGTAATATTTTTTTTTCTAAGACCCACGGCTCATATTTAGTGATTGCGTGTTAGATGTATTTTTTCAAAGTCCCGCTTCTGTAGCTGTTTGTAACCGCTTGTGAGGCGCCGTGGAGCCTCCACCTCCTCAAATGCAGCCCCTCGCCACGGGACGGTCCGCATTTGTGGCCTGCAATGAGCCTTTGGCTCATTGCAGCCGACGTTGGAGCCTCCACCTTCAGCAAATGCAGCCCCTTGCTTCGCGTGACGACGTTTCATAGTTTGAAAACTGTTATATTCTTACAATGCTAACTGGAATATGTCATTCTCCTCTGCTCTGAAACTGAATTAATTAGTATATTTAGGTTTGATGCTGCCCTAGGTCTATGCAGATATTTGTGCCCCCACACCCAGTCATGACGGGATTTATAACTAGATGAACAAGGCAGCCGCCTAGGAGTGACTCCCTGGGGGGTCACCTAATTTGCATAATAGTACATTTAGATTTTGGTTTGTTTATGTTTCACGCATATCCCCTTTCTTCCCTAGACAGGTGCCATGAGCAAGTTCTTCCAAGGGGAGGGGAAAGAGGTGGGTGTGAATTGGCAGGTTTGCAGTGTGCTGCACTATATATATATATATATATATATATATATATATATATATATATATGTGAGGGTGGAGCAACATGGGGTAGGGAAACAGAGATGCACATGACCTGTGCATCCAGAGAGCGGCTAATGAGTTGGTGCCTAGGGGCTCAAGATATGTAAATCTGCCCCTGCCCCCATTTACTACTAACCCTACCCCCTTGCTATATCCAAAATTATAGTTTTATGTTATATTAGAGAGTATCAGGTACATTTACAGACAGAAAAGTCACTGCATATAGACATTTTTGTGCGTATGAACAGATTACTCCATAGCATTTCACCTACAGCCTGCCTGGGCCTAAGTCTAAACACACTTGTTGTTTAGTCATTCTGTCATGTTCTACTCTCTGTGACCCTATGGACTGTGGCATATCAGGCACATCTGTCAGCCAATGCCCTTCTGAGATCCTTCAAGCTCATTGGTTCAAAAACCTCATGTATGCAGCCCCACATCTGACATCCTCTTCTTCTGTAACTTCAATATTTCCTATCATCAGAGTCTTCTCATGATATGAACAAAATATTTAAGCTTCAGCCTCATAATCAAACCTTCCAGTGAACAGTTTGGCTTAATTTTCCTGTAGTACTCAGACATCTTTATGGTCCAGCTCTCACATCCGTATGTTACTAATGGGAATACCATAGGTCTAACTATGCAGAGCTTTGTTGATAGTGTAATGTCTTTACTTTTTACTCGATTGTCCAGTCTTGCCAAATCTTTTCTTCTGCTATATGTTACTACCAGAAATACCACAATTCTAACCACGTGGGCCTTTGTTGATAATATAATATCTTTACTTTTAATAGCTTGATCACCACTGTCTAAATAAATAGAGGAAATGGACTCTACTC
Organism: Discoglossus pictus; assembly: GCA_027410445.1. Lineage (NCBI taxonomy): Eukaryota > Metazoa > Chordata > Amphibia > Anura > Alytidae > Discoglossus > Discoglossus pictus. Next base: position 561,962,035 of record CM050163.1, read on the forward strand.
TCTGATGAGAGATTATAACCAGCTGTTACTTTGTATCCCTAAACGCTGAGAATTCTAATAAGTTGCACAAAGCAATTAACTTTTATATACGCAACCGATTATTTTATGCTGCTGTGACTCATAGACAACAGGATATTTAGGGTCTACTATGCGTGATTGCCAACATAAACATAGCACACGCTGTATCCAAGTGTTTTGTTGTCATCCTGTTTGTCTTTGCAAACAGTAACTTGATTACACCGCCATAGACCAAATATAAAAATGTATATACAAACTATCAGGTATGTTTTAACTTGAACATAATCACCGTGTGCTGTAGTTGGGAGTGTGGATACTGAAGAAAAATGAGCAGGAAGGAAGTGAACTTTCCAAGTCAAGGTTCCAGAGGTTTCATATTTTGTGACAGCCACACTGAGCTTGGATGTGAGCGCAGGAACCATATCTCTCAAGGACCCCCATAGAGGTCATGATTTAGGTTTAACAATGTATGAACACAGGGTGGATCAATTAGTTAAACCTAAATCATGTCCTGTCTGGGAGTCCTTGAGAAGGGGTTTGGGAATCACTGATCTAAAAGGAATAACCTAGTACAATGCCCTTAATTGCCAAGTGATAATAAAGAGGAAAGCACATTATCAATGTACAATAGACATATTTTTCTAAAGGCCTATAGGGGCAACATTTGGAGGGCAGCATGTTTTGCCTTCCGCAGTTGCTATAATGTTTTTTTACATATATATTCCTCCATTTGTGGCTTATTTAAGCCAAACCTTTTAAGTACATAGAATGAACTGGCCAGATAGGCCTTTTTGGTTCCTACCAGCCATCAAATTTATTTTTCTATCTGTAGACTGTACAATTATTTGCTTAATATATTTAATTATACTATACATTTTTAGTGGTTATCTCTATATGAAAAATCCTTATTCTGCCCCAATAGGCGTGGGGGGGGTCATGCACTTGGTTGGGTAGACCTAGGCCACTACAAAATCTAATCACGCTGAGTTCATCTCTAATAAGGATCCTAAAGGATGTAGCGAGAGAAATTATGTGAACAATGAGAAATGATCAGAGTGAGCAGCACAAAGCTCAAGGACAATTTGTAGATGTGGCCCTTAGGCTTGGCTGTTAATTTGTCTCGTGTGATATAAAATGGTCCACTCTCTGTTTGTATCTCTGCCCAGGAGGTCTTCAAGTGCTGAACCATTATTTGAAGCATGGTGTCAGCTTTCCAGGGGGCTCTCTTAGATCTGCGTTTGCAAACAGTAACTTCATTACACCTCCATAGACCAGGTCACAAAAACATAACTTGAACTACAACAAAACTACATATAATATATATACAAACTATCAAGCATGTTTTAACATGAACTCAATCAATGTGGCAAGCTGTTAACTACGACTATATTGCACCCAGTATTATAATATAATAAAATATCCGAATATACCCAGAAGCACACATGGTACCACCAGTACAATGAACCCCGTAGTCTAGAGGCCCAGTCCAAGGGTAATAATACACATCCCTCTGAATAGCACAGGGTGGTTCATGACAGCTCTATGTGAATGCCACCATTTCCCTCTTTAAAAATACTAATAAAACAATATCCTATATCATCCTGTGTTAACTGTAAATTGTGGGGCAAAGGAAGTAGAGGAGGACATACAGTGCCTTACAAAAGTATTTACCCCCTTGGCATTTTTTGTGTTTTGTTGCCTCACAACCTGGAATTAACATGGATTGTTTGAGGATTTGCATCATTTAATTTACAGAACACGCCCACAACTTTGTAGATGTTTTTTTTTTTGTGAAGCAAACAACAAATAGGACAAAATAACAGAAAAAGTCCCTGTGCATAACTATTCACCCCCTAAAGTCAATACTTTGTAGAACCACCTTTTGCGTCAATCACAGCTCCAAGTCGCTTTGGATAAGTCTCTATGAGCTTGCCACATCTTACCACTGGGATTTTTGCCCATTCCTCCTTGCAAAACTGCTCCAGCTCCTTCAAGTTGGATGGTTTGTGCTTGTGATCAGCAATCTTTAAGTCTGACCACAGATTTTCTATTGGATTGAGGTCTGGGCTGTGACTCGGCCATTCCAACACATTTACATGTTTCCCCTTAAACCCCCCAAGTGTTGCTTTAGCCAGTGTGTTTGGGGTCATTGTCCTGCTTGAAGGTGACCCTCCGTCCTAGCCTCAAATCACGAACAGAGTGGTACAGGTTTTGCTCAAGAATATCCCTGTATTTAGCACCATCCATCTTTCCCTCAACTCTGACCAGTTTCCCAGTCCAGGGGGCTGAAAACATCCCCACAGCATGATGCTGCCACCGCCATGTGTCACTGTGGATGGTGTTCTTTGGGTGATGTGTTGGGTTTGCGCCAGACATAGCATTTTCTTTGATGGCCGAAAAGTTCAATTTTAGTCTCATCAGACCAGAGCACCTTCCTCCATACATTTTGGGAGTCTCCCACATGCCTTTGTGCAAACTGAAAACGTGGCATTTTGTTTTTTGCTGAAAGTAATGGCTTTCTTCTGGCCACTCTGCCATAAAGCCCAACTCTATGGAGCATACGGCTTATTGTCGTCCTATGTACAGATACTCCAGTCTCTGCTGTGGATCTCTGCACCACCTCCAGGGTTACCTTAGGTCTCTGTGCTGCCTCTCTGATTAATGCCCTCCTTGCCCGGTCCGTGAGTTTTGGTGGGCGGCCGTCTCTTGGCAGGATTGCTGTTGTGCCATGTTCTTTCCATTTGGTTATGATAGATTTGATAGTGCTCCTGGGGATCATCAAAGATTTGGATTTTTTATTTTTATAACCTAACCCTGACTTATACTTCTCAACAACATTGTCCCTTACTTGTTTGGAGAGTTCCTTGGTCTTCATGGCAGTGTTTGGTTAGTGGTGCCTCTTGCTTAGGTGTTGCAGCCTCTGGGGCCTTTCAAAAAAGGTGTGTATATGTAATGACAGATCATGTGACACTTAGACTGCACACAGGTGGACATCATCTCACTAATTATGTGACTTCTGAAGGTAATTGGCTGCACCAGAGCTTTTTTTGGGCTGCATAACAAAGGGGGTGAATACATACGCACATGCCAATTTTCTTTTTTTTTCTAAAAAATTGTTTTATGAATATATTTTTCTCATTTCACTTCACCAATTTAGACTATTGTGTTCTGATCCACCACATAAAATTCAGATTAACAAAACATTGAACTTAAGGCTGTAATGTAACAAAATAGGCAAAAAGTCAAGGGGGGTGAATACTTTTGCAAGGCACTTTATAACAAACTTAACAAAAAGTAGAAGACGTAATATGGAAATGAAAGAATAGTGAAAGGCAGCCGACTTAATTTGAAAATAGACAAAATCTCATCATGCCCTCCCACTGTAAAGAACAGGCTGGGGGCCACATGGGAAGTGTTTGAGGTCGGCGTGTGACCATCATAAAAATACTAGAGTAGAGGATCACCAACTAAGGTGTGTTCCAACCAACAGTCCATGAGCTCCATTCAAGAGGTCCACAATGCAAATGGGATATCAAAAAACCATGTAACAGAATAAAATGAATAAAAGTAAAAATGCATAAAAAGCACAACAGAAATGCCTAGAAACTGGATTTTATAGATTATAAGTGGACATATTATGTTGCAATATAACACAGTGATAGGGAACCATCCGAGTAGAGGACAGAACCAACAGCTTATATTGGGACAAAATAGAGAAAAATGTTTTTTTTTTATCAAGTCTGAGGAATTTGAGGAACAAATAAAAACACATTTTGTTACAAATTAGTAAAATCTTTACTGAATGTTTTTACAAGAAATGAAAAACAGAGAAGGAAACTGAAAAATACGGATAAACAAAATGGCGATGCTGTGATTGTAAGAGAAGGATGGCGGTACAGAGCGTGTGCAGATCACAGTATATGTCCTGGACCTCAATTTCCAGTATAATGTATCAATAACTTGATAATGATTCCAATAAAAAGGTTGCAGCGTTATAACGAGGAGCGCTCTCAGTCTTCATTACAGACGGCTTCCTGGGGCGTGGCCAGCATTTAATCCCAGAGGCAATATTATAATGAGGTGATGAGAAGCCCCGCCCCTCTGTAGCTTCCTTTATCCTGTGGTTCCTGAATTCTTCAGCTTGTAATGTTCTTCAGAGAGGTTTCTAAGACGCTCAGCTGCCTGCAACAACAGAGAAGACCATCAGGTTGAACAGGTGATATACACTGTATTATACTGAAATCCTGGTTCCTAGTAACCTCCTCATAGAAACTAATTAGACTTGTTTGACATGACCTATCCCTCATAAATCCGTTGTTTATACCGAAAATAACTTATTTTGCTCATCTGCCTTTTCCTGGTCAATTATTATCAGACATTGTAATGTTCCTATAGCTTCCTTCCTGGCCTTCTTCCCATTAATATATTTAAAAAATATGGTTAGTCTTACTCTCCTTTGCAACTAACTTGTCGTCTAATCGCCCTTTTGCTTCCTTGTTGATTTCCTTGTACTCCTGTAAGGCAGTCTCTGTCCCTTCTTGTTTGTATAATTTAAATGCCTGTTTTTTACTCCGTATCTTGATCTTTAAATCATTGTTAAGCCACATTGGATGGGATTTACTCCTTTTACTTTTATTCCCACACGGTATATGCCGATGTGTATGTATATTTAGTAAGGATTTAAATGTTGTCCACTTGTGGTCAGTATTTTTACCTATCAGTTCTCTGTCCCAGTCTATACTTTGTATTGCTGCCCTTAGACCGTTAAAATCTGCCCTTTTAAAATTAAGAATTTCCGTTGGCCCCTTAAAATGTTGTTTTTTTTATTCAATCTCAAATGAGACTGTGTTGTGATCACTGCTTCCCAAAGGTTGCCCTATTTCAACATTTGATAGAATATCAATATTATTTGTAATGAGTAAATCTAAGATAGCTTTGTTTCTAGTAGGCTCCTGTATAACCTGGGCCAGATAATGATCCCTGAGTGTACTCAAGAACCTGCTCCCCTTAGCTGAGCTGCTGGTCTCATTTATCCAGTTTATTTCAGGGTAATTAAAATCTCCCATTATTAGAACTTGCCCGTGCTTAGCTGCATTTCCAATCTGTAACAATAATTGTATTTCCTCACTTTCAGTTATATTTGGGGGTTTATAGTATACTCCTACTAATATTCTTTTGGAATTTGCTGCTCTGCTGTTTAACTCTACCCACAAACATTCAACATTTTTGCTAGTTGAACCTATCACTTTCAGTCATTTACTACTATTTCTGGAAAGTAATTCATAACAAGAGGTAAAACACACAAACTGGAGGAATACTATGGAAGAGACAGCTTGCAATTTGTTGTGTTGGGTTACAGTGGTCTCACCTGCTCTGCGGTCAGGTCCCGCTGGGCCTGCGCCAGCATCTCATATCCCACCATGAATTTACGCACAGTGGCAGAGCGCAGTAGTGGTGGGTAGTAATGAGCATGGAGCTGCCAGTGACTGCAGTCCTCGTTCAGATGAGATCCAGTGGGAGCCCCTGAGAGAGAACAAGAGGTAAGAAGATAGCCTGGAGCAACAGGAGACCGCTCACATCCAAACACCTTCACATGAGAGACAGCCTGAAGCCTCATGCAGCCATTGATTAACTATGACCTCAGCTGCTGTAACCACTTCTAGATATCATCACTGTAATCCACCAAACATGGTGCCTCTAGGATTGTCTTTGGCACTACAGCTCCTTCACTAGTTCTCTATTTCTAGAATTAATATGACAATGGAAATTCTAGCAGACACAATACCTCCCGGGTGGGAGATGTGCAGTCTACAGATACTGGGGGAAGTTAAGATAAGGGATGAGACTTGCTGGCACCATGCCCCCACCTGGCAATTCCCTCCTGCTGATATCAGCATCCTGCGCCTAGTGCCATTATAAATTAGTGGACTCAAGAGGGAGGGAGGCTTAAGTTGGGTATGTGGATGTGTTGTTTGTTTCCTGCTTAATGTTTGACTGCCCTTTTGTTCAGTCTCCTACTGTGGGAGTTGTAGAGCGTGCCAGTCATACCCACCCTATACAAGCATGTAACCAGTAGGGATTCCAGAGCATGCCAGTGTTGATGGTCCCATATCATGGTAGTCATACCCACCCTATTCGAGGATCTAACCCGTTGGAGTTCCATAATGTACTAGTCCCATATTGTGGCAGTCATACCCACCTTAACATAAAACAGTGAGAGGTCCAGAGCGTGCCAGTCCTGCTGGTTCCATTTCATGATTTACATTTTCTACCCTGACAAACAAAACTCTGATTGTTCACTCTGTTCCTCAAATTACCGATCACTCCCCCATGCCCCACTCTTACACAGGAGGCTTCTCCTGACTCCGTTATTGTGGATATCACAGCAAGCTCCTGCTCACACACACAATGCATTCTGAGGTGTCAGGGGCCCAGATAGTTACCATGCCAGCCCATAGAATATGGGAAGGAAATCTCAAATAGGTTGTCGTATTTGGAGAGCAGCTTCTTCATGATGGACGCCAAGCCTGGTAATAAGACGGGATGTTATTCTTTTGAGACTATGGACAGTCTTGCAGGAGGCATTGCAGGGGTGCTTGGAGGAAGAGTTATAGATGTATAAATGTGTGTGTGTGTGTGTAAAAGCTGGTGTGGCTGGGGTGGAGGAATTGATACGTGCAAATGAAGGTAGTGCAAGTTATAATTAGGTGGTAGTGGGAGAGGTAATACCCACTGTCTCTCTCAGAAGCTTTGAGGTCCTGCAAACGGGTCACATGACGGCGTGGTAGAAGCAGGGTCTGAAATGGCCAAACCGCCCAATAGGGGACCACCACCAACCAGTCCTCATTGGCCAGTATCAGACGCTCCTACAGGAAGTAAACATGGAGCCTGGATATACAGGTAATAATACAAGTGAAATAGCCTATACAATGGCACTACTACCAGCACCCACAAGCAAAGGAAACTGTTACTGGGATAATGCAACAAAAAGTGCAGGAATTGTTGTAGGATTATTTACTTATTAGGTAGATTATAAAAAAGGGCTGAAGTCCATAAGATGCTCAGACAAAGGCAGCTGCAGGTAAAGATACAGACACACACGGGGCAGCCTGCAGCCAAGGGCAGTCAGACAGACACACACACGGGGCAGCCTGCAGCCACAGGCAGTCAGACAGACACACACGGGGCAGCCTGCAGCCACAGGCAGTCAGACACTACACAGACTGTAACCACAGGAGGTCAGTCAGACACAAGGGATAGACTGCAGCCATACTTACCTTGCCCTGCTCCTCCAGCCTCCCATACTCCAGTAACATAGGGACCCCATGTTGCCGCAGGTACTCGCGCTGAGTCCTGTCCTCTATCTGAGCCTCATTGGGAAGGAAATTACTGGCCCAGATCTATAGAGGAGACAGATAAGTGTGAGCAGCTGGATGAGTGTATTGAGCATGTGCAGTATAGATATTTATATCTGATTAGATCGCATTTAAACAGAAAGACATTTATATTAATTTTATGCAGAAAGAAAAGGCAAATAACATGGTGCAGAATACAGAATATCAATTGGTATTTAACGTGTCCGTCCCGTATACTAACAAAATATAGTAATAATAAGATTCAACAGAAGTCTACAATTTCTGCAATATTCAGCCTTTGGTGCTTACCCCGTTCTTCCATTCAGAGGAAATCAGGTAAAGCACAATAATCACATGGAATATAGGACTCTTTATAGGGTTTAAAACTCACATAAAGTAATGGTTCATTTACTTTGCCTTTGACAAAGCCTCTCAAGTAGAGGCTGATACTCTAACCTCTGACTATTGCTAGTATCCATTATTACATATGATTTTGATTAATGGTCAATGCATAATTAAAAGCTCCTCTTGTTATTACAGTAACCTTTGAACTACGCTAAGCAGACGGCACGGTGTGCACCCTTACCTGGCAATGAGGGTGAGGATTGGAACACCCCATCATATCGCCTTTATTCTCGAAAATCTAAAGAAGAAGATGAGGATACGTCAGACAACCATGTAAATGAATTAGCTTTCCATTAGTCATGTTGAAAGCACTGGCAGCTTTAGCTGACACATTCCCATGGTGCGGACAACGTTCCCATGGTGCGGACAGGAAGTTGATTGGAATAAAATAAAATCTCCACCGCAGCATAATTGCATATAATAGGCAATACATTTGTGTTTGTATTATTTTTTTACATTATACAAACACTTTGGCTATTTTCATGAGTCGTCTCCAAAAAATATATATTTATTTTCCATATAGGACAGGAGTGGCCCTTTAAAGGGATATGGAGGGCTCCTGGGTGTTACTAGGTATAATATCCCTGTGTATCTATTTACTGAAATTACTTTATTTTATTAAGAAGTGATTATAAGCTCTGTATTTACTGCCTAAAATCATACAAATAGTCTATGCACTGCAGCTCATGAAGACACAAACCCTGTAGGGCTGTGTCGGTGATGATTCTGCTACATGCTAAAGACATGCCTGGTGGACCCAGGTGAGAGGCTCTTACCTGCACCCAGGGGTATGTGGCTCCTAAATCAGTCATCACCTCCGCCCACTTGTCAATGACTTCCCGGACGTCCTTTGTGCTCATTAGAGGAAGAGTAATATCTGACCAGGGATGGAAACACATGACCTGGCTGAGGGAGACAGGAGAGGATGAGGGAGACAGGAGAGGATGAGGGAGACAGGAGAGGATGAGGGAGACAGGAGAGGATGAGGGAGACAGGAGAGGATGAGGGAGACAGGAGAGGATGAGGGAGACAGGAGAGGATGAGGGAGACAGGAGAGGATGAGGGAGAGGGGGGGTTTAAGGGAGACAGGAGAGGATGAGGGAGACAGGAGAGGATGAGGGAGACAGGAGAGGATGAGGGAGACAGGAGAGGATGAGGGAGACAGGAGAGGATGAGGGAGACAGGAGAGCATGAGACCTCCCTAAGACAATAGGACTCTGGAAGGAGAAAGGTGCAAGCTGCATAGACCTAGGCCCCAGGGAACATAACACTGACAACACCCCAGGGAGCACCTTTGGAGAAATATATAACTAAAGATCAATAAGAGGAACAGTTAATACACAACTATTGTGTGTGTGTATATATGTATATATATATATATATATACACACACACACACTACCCACAACAAAACATTGAACAGTGGAGTTAAGAGCAATTACCAAACCCCTCTGGCTGATTTTGCTTGCAGCAAGGGGTGATCACTGGCACCTAGGAGAGAGCAGAGAATATCGGGGAGGTATCCAGTTAGCCCAAATTATTATTTAATGGGGACAGGTACTGGTAAGTTCATTTGGACCGGACCAGCATCAACTAAAGAACCTCAATATACAGTTCCCAAAAATCCTCACCTGGCTCAGGGGCATCCGGCTGCAGGGCAGGGAAGTCATTCTCAAACAAGAAGGTACTCGCATAGGCTGGATTAATCTATAGGAGAGAGGATGTTACTCAACGCATACTCCTGGGTGTTACTATGTAAATAATATCCCTCTGTATCTACTTTACTTTATTTTATTAAGTGCCTATAAGCTCTGTATTTGCTGCCCAAAATCAAACAATTAGTCCATGTGTGGGTCTGCCCTCTGCAGCTCATGCAGACACAGACTCTGTAGGGCTGGATGTACAGTGAAATGTCATAGCCTATCAGGGAGAACGTCTCAGCAGGATGTTACTGAGAGATGGTTTGCGATTGGTTAGGTACTATGTAGAGAAAATATAGGTGGCTCAAGGTATGAATAAACAATGGGAATAAAGCAAGGGGTGCTACTCAAGGATAATATACGCTAAGTAACAAAATAAAGGGAGGACAGAACAGATATCCTTTGGAGATGGAGTGCACACCCTCTGCCCAAATAACAATATAGAGCAGCAAAAAGTTCTAAAACTTAACGTTTATTAATTTGGGTAAAACTGTATATTAAAATATAAGTTAAAATATAGAAAATCTGACAAGATAAGGTAAGTAGGGATAGTTGAGTATTATTCTGGACTCTGAAAATTGTCACTGTGATTTTAGGACTTGTAAGGATACCAGAAATCCTAGATTGACTTATTTGATCCCCCAAAAGTGAATTGTTGGTGGAATATTTGTAAGCTGCAGAAACAAAGGTCCAAAAGATTTGGACTTCTGTGTTTGCACTTATATATTGATAACACCTATAAAAGTGTCTGGTGCTTTTGATGGGAGCTGAGGTAGTGTACCATTAGTATAATTGTATAGCCTCTAGAGGATAGATATTGCACTGTGATAAATTATATTTTAATATACAGTTTTACCCAAATTAATAAACGTTAAGTTTTAGAACTTTTTGCTGCTCTATATTGTTATTTGGGCAGAGGGTGTGCACTCCATCTCCAAAGGATATCTGTTCTGTCCTCCCTTTATTTTGTTACTTTGCGATTGGTTAGTATGAAATTTAGCACTCTACAGCATATGCAGACATCAACATTGCTGCGTCTCATACTAACCAATCAGTGACCATCTCTCAGCAACATCAATCTGAGGCATGGTCTCTGATAGGCTAGGACACTACACTGTACAATCAGCCCTACAGAGTCTGTGGCTACGTATGCTGCAGAGGGCAAATCCATACAGGCACTATTGGTTTGATTGTATGACAGAGCTTATAAGCACTTCTTAATAAAATTAAGTGAAGTAGATACACAGGGATATTATATACCTAGTAAGATCCCTTTAACACAGAGCACTACAAAAGCACTGCCTTATTACCATATATCAGGGGTGTGTTTTGTTATCCTGTTACCTGTCCTCCAGCCCGTCTGGCTCCTGGACACAATGGGTTGCTTGGATCATGTCTTGGAATGTTTTCTTCTGGTGGTTTCTCCAACTGGCCTTGCCAAGGACGCCTCATGCGATGGGCCGACACCAGCACCCAGTCATCGTGCAGCGGGTTGTACCGGACGTGCTGATGTTCTGCAAAATAAAATGTTATTACACAGAGAGTAAATGAACTCTTTAACATTAAAGGTTCCCTGTTTTTAGCATTAACATTAAAATAAACTAACTAAGTGACTGCATCTAAACACATTTTATCATCAAGTGCTTAAAAACTCACTGAAATCTTCCAAATAGTTCCTTCAAAGGTCTGCCCCTAGCAGCTCATGCACACAGTCTCTGTATTACTAGATGCACTAACCAATCACAGATAGGCTAGTACACCCAGTACCAATAGAAATACTGTGCTGCAGGTGGTGGAGCTTTCTAGGGACTGTTTGGAAGGTTCCAGTAGTAAAACAGAGATTGTTAAGCACTTGTTAATAAAATGATGTTTAGATCCAAACAGTCTTTTTTAGACCCAAACAGTTTATTTTAATATTAAAAACTGGGAAACTTCCATATCTCTTAAAGAGACATGGCACACATTTGTTGATGCAGATTGTAGATGTCATGACGCCTAAAGCGACCATACTGCTCCTTGTCAGTTGCAAGACTCCCAGTTAAACATTTGAAACAGATTATTGTGCTCTGAGGGAATTATTTAGAAAAAGAACACAATTTTAAAACAACAATTTTACAACTAGGCCCTGACGCAACAAAGAAAACAAGGACATGGCAGGTTCCTGGGTGTTACTAGGTATATAATATCCCTGGGTATCTATTTACTTTATTTTATTAAGAAGTGCTTATAAGTTCATTTTTTTTCTGCCTATTATCAAACATCCCTGTATGGGTCTGCCCTCTGCAGTGTATTCAGACACAGACTCTGTAGGGCTGGATGAGCAGTGTAGTGTCCTAGCCTATCAGGGACCACACATGTTTCTGAGAGATGGTCGCTAATTAGTCAGTATGAGACAAGGCACAATAACTACAGCAGCAAATGTGTCTTCATGAGCTGCAAAGGGCAGTCCCATACAGGGACTATTTGTTTGATTGTAGGTAGTAAATATAGAGGTTCTAGACACTGAGAAGCAGAAACAGTTTCCCTGGAGGGTGGCTCTACCTCCCCAGCACAGCTGATCTAATGGGGTCAGTGGCAGGATATTGGGGTCCAGCACTGCTTGTGTCCTACAGTTTAAAAGCAATTAACCATTGCTGTGCTGAGTGATTACTTGGCATCACCCACAAAGCTATAAGCACATGACACACAAGGATATGTCTGCCGCCCCTGCCTCGGGTCACACTATGTACCGCTAGGCTGGAAGGTGCTGGCCGCCGGCTCCATGTATCAGCTGATTGTGCTTCCCTGAGTTCCAAGCCTCGCTCTGAGCTGACAGGCCATGCAAACTGAACGGGTGTCAGATTGAGGCTTGACACTCAAAAGTGTCCCAATCCCTGCGTTCCAATGTGATCTAATAGCTAACGCAATGTGAACCAGATTGAGAACGAGGCTTGAGACGCAGCAAATCTGCATTTTCCCAAAATCTAGCCAGTGTAATCCATAAAGAGGCTTGGCACGCATCCAGTTTTATGTCACTCACATGGAAAATTGTGCAAAATGTGATTAAACATAGAAAGGTATATTACACAATAGAGCTTGAAATGCAATAAATGTAACGAATATAATATCACAATCACTGACAACATATTAATAAACCACAGAAGATTTTATTTTACAACATGTTTTTTAAAGAACTTGAAAATATTGTAAAAATTAAAAGATAGATAGATAGATAGATAGAGACAGAGATAGATAGATAGATAGATAGATAGATAGATAGATAGATAGATAGATAGAGATATGGGTAGGTAGGTAGATAGATAGATAGATAGATAGATAGATAGATAGATAGATAGATAGAGGGATAGATAGATAGATAGATAGAGATATGGGTAGGTAGATAGATAGATAGATAGATAGATAGATAGATAGATAGATAGATAGAAGATAGATAGATAGATAGATAGATAGATAGATAGAGGGATAGATAGATAGACACATAGATAGATAGATAGATAGATAGATAGATAGATAGATAGATAGATAGATAGATAGATAGATAGATAGATAGATAGAGATATGGGTAGGTAGATAGATAGATAGATAGATAGATAGATAGATAGATAGATAGATAGATAGATAGATAGAGATATGGGTAGGTAGATAGATAGATAGATAGATAGATAGATAGATAGATAGATAGATAGATAGATAGATAGATAGATAGATAGATAGATAGATAGAAGAAAGTGCACCAGCCCCTAATACAGATTATTCACCAGTAAAACTCAGAGAACAATAAATGGTCACTGTAAGTACTAGACTCTCCCCTGAAGGGCCTCAGTGATATATGAGGTATTTTACAGCCCTATTTGTACTCCTGGGTACTCTTCTCCAGGGTCCCAGTCACAGTGTGGTCCAGGGATCTGTCAGTTACGTGTGTATCCCCTGTAAGTGGGGTGTGTGCCTGATAGGATGTTGTTAAGCTCAATACTGGTACAGAGGTATCACCCGTGTTTGTGTACAGTACGTCTCGATAGTAGTAGTATAGAATAAGAATAATATACCACTTAAGTTGTAATAACACAAAACTCTAGGATAAATGTAATAAAACTCAATATGATCGGATAATAGTATGTGAGAATGGTACAGAACATATAAATGTGTAAAATGTGACAGACGCGTTTCGCCGCACTAATGCAGCTACCTCATTATCTTAATCCCCTAGGAGAGAATACATATACAAGTGCCGATGGAAATCTCCTGTAATCCTGGAAAACTTCTCAAGATAGAGAGATTAAATGTACAATAAAGCATTATGCCTAATAATGAATGACAATATATAAAAATACATACTAATATGACTAATAAAAACCACAATGTTAGAGTAGGCACAGAAATAAATTAATATAAAAAAATAATATAAAAAATATATTTGTAATATGTATGGTGTGGAGATGTATAGCAAGACCTATATAAATCAATAGTTATACATTTGTATAAAACCTAACTAATACCTAGTGTAAGACATAAATCCCATAAAATGTCGGGCACTTGATAACCCCAAAATGATATAGGTAATGGAAAATATTGCCAAAACAATATGTCAAAATATAAGAAGAATAGGACAACATAATACGAAGAAAAAGATTTAAATGAGAAAAAAATAAAAATTGTATAGGAAGGTCTCATGAGAGAAAATAATGATGTTATACACTGTAAAACTGAAATGGGATAGCATAAAAATAATAAAAGATGAGTAGTACTATGAATATCCAAACTAGTAATAGATATCTTCTATGTATATAGCCAATCATGTGGGGAAATACTTACAACTAATAGTTGAGATGTAATAACCTGAATCATACAAAAGTCCTGAGCCATCTACTGGCATCTACAAATCCCAGAAAATAAATATTTCCTAATATATATATGTTACTTTTATAGACTTTACATAATTTGTTTTAAAGCAAACATCTTTTTGTAATGAAAAATTATTTTTAAATGTTTGCTAGAAAATACATTGCTGGTATAATTATCAGATAATGAGAAAGCAGGTCATTAATGATATGTATATTGTGTGTGTAAAATACAAACCATACACCGCCTGCGCACATTGATAGACGCCTTCTCAGGTCAAGGTACAACATCATATTGGCTGATAGCCTTGAACGCTGACCTTTGAACCTGTAATATGACTCTTGCATTGCCTGGTCAGCACTAAATTCCACAGAGCAGCTACAATCTAAGGAATTGCTGCTGTCTGGAAAAAAAATTATGTTTATAACAACATTATATGAGCATAAAACAGTTTCTGAGAAAATCTTAATTTTAGCATATGCCTTCAGCATTCCTTCCGGCTTTTTATCCTTAGGTGGTGTGCTTTGCCATTTTGTTTTATTCAGCAGCGAAAAGAGTCGGGGGGTTTTGTGGACTTGCTGGTAATTGATATAAACTTTTGATATTTAACATCTTGTCTCATCCCCGCATACGCTCAGAATAAGGAAGTCACACTTCAGTCTTCAAATTCTGCCATCCTTACTTTGTATCTGACCCTTGTATCTATACCGCGCAGGATGAGTGTCGGCCCTAGACATTAATTGCTAAAACTAAGATGTTTGCTATTGTGAAATGACTTCATTTTTTTAACCTAATCTGAACTCCATGTGCATATTATCCTGTGACAGTCAGTTCCTTTCATGTTATGTTTTGGTGATGTGAGCGGCAGAGCAGAGGAGCTTTGGGGATATTAGAAAGGCCAACATTTGTTGTACAGCAAAGGTTGTCCAACACCACAGAAAATGACAGAATGAATACTTCCTATGAGGTCACATTGCCATAAACCATTTGTATACGCTATATGCGTAACAGAGATATTGTATACTATGTGAACTGACATGAGATACATGGTTTCCATATAAATATAATTAGGAATAAAAGAAACAGATACAATAATACATTGTTGCAGTTGAATTCCTAGGATGGTGTTATTCTGAACATTTATATTCTGCAACATTTACAGTTAACAACATGAACTATCTATGTACAGTGGTACCTCAGGTTACAACGCCCTCGGGTTACACTGTTTTCCTGCTACTCCTCTACAATTTTCTGCCTCGGGTTACAACACTACATCAGGTTACGTGATCAAAACTGAAAAAAGGAACAAGGCAAGCGCTTCTGTACATGCGACCGTGCGATTGAATCGAAGCTGTAAACACTTTAATCGCGATTGCCTTATAGTCTGTGTCTGCAAGTGCCTCCAAGAGCCCAATTTGCCTGTACCAACAAGGGCACAATTCGCCTGTTCCATTTAGAGACCAAATAGCCTGTGCCAGTGTACCCAGCCTGTGCCTATGAGCCAATTTGGCTAACCTGTGCCTATGAGCCAATGTGCCCAGCCTATGCCTATAAGAGCCAAAGTTCCAAGCAATAGCCTGTGTCCTCCTTCATCTACATCCCCACCATCCCATTGGGTATATTACATTCTGATCACCTGTACTTTGGGACTACTAATAAGTAAAGACATAGGTAGTTGGATGCATTAAAGTTGTGTATCTTTTCTCTTTTTTTATGGTATTAGCACAGGCAATGCACTGGGGCCCTCCTTTGGTGCTCATCACGGGTCTTGCATTGTCTATCATCTATCCATGTATCTATCTATCTATCCATCTCTCCTCTATCTCTCTGTCTATCTATCCCTCTGTCTATCTATCTACCTATCTGTCTATCCCTCTATCTATCTATCCCTCTATCTATCTCATGTCTATCTATCTATCCATCTCTCCTCTATCTATCTATCTATCTATCTATCTATCTATCTACCTATCTATCCCTCTGTCTATCTATCTATCCCTCTGTCTATCTATCTACCTATCTATCCCTCTGTCTATCTACCTATCCCTCTGTCTATCTATCTATCTATCTATCTATCTATCTATCTATCCCTCTGTCTATCTATCTATCTCTCTATCTATATATCTCATGTCCATCTATCTATCTCTCTCTACCGATCTCTATCTATCCCTCTCTCTTTATCTCCCTCTCTATCTCCATTTTCGTTGACGTGCCAATCCGTGGGTCGGTGTAAAAGCTTGAAAGGAAATGTCTGGAACAGGCCATTTATAAAATAAATCAATATCACTGGGATGTGTTAGATATTATTGAAAACAATATTTAAGAACAAAAAACAATTCAATATAATAGTTTATTAGCCATTTAAAAACCAAAACATCACCAGGTTGAAACAGGTCGGGACACACTATTTAAAAAATATTTCATGCAAAAATCATTGGGATGTGTTAAATATAACTGAAAACAATATTAAAGCGCCAAAACCCCCCAAAAAAGCTTTATTAAACCCAAAAGTCCATCACACAGAGCGCACCACCACACATACAGGACACACCTCCCAGGCCCCCGACAGTGCGTCCCCGCTCTCCGCCTCCTCCGGGTAATCTGTTCCTGGAGCCTAAGTCGTGCACTCATTGCACATGTGTGCAAGCACGCAAATATTTAACATTGTGAGACCAACATCGCAAACGTGACCAACACTGACAACTATATATATGATGATCATTATTATTATACTAGTGAACCGCCCGTCAATAATGACAGTATTAAAACTGTAAGGCTGGCCATGCTGTTTGCCACACAATGTGAGGCTTTTGCTCCTCTGTGCACCTTCGGCGCTCATTGCGAGCCTCTCCCCCGCGTACTTCAACTTTCCTGCTTTGTACTGATCACCTTCGGCGCTGATCGCGAGCCCGGTGCTGGGCCTTTGGCGCTGATCACGTGGCTCAAAATAAGCGCCTTCAGTGCTGCGAGGATGCTGCGCCTGTGTGACGGCGCCGCTGGCTCGCCTCACTGCGTTACCAACATCGCAAACGTAACGAACACTGACAACTATATATGTGATACACCTCCATATCAGTCATAAGATCTATGAATATATCATTACATCACACCACACTCAGTCACGTGACCCCTCTATGTACACAGTAACCCTTAGGTCTCTCCACGTGGTGCTGGAGCGTCCTTGACAGTCAGACTACAGTTGCATTCCCACTGGCTGAATTCTCAGAGTGCTGTGCTCCTATTGGCCTCATGCTCAGGCTGCTCGCTGCCTATTGGCTGCATGCTCAGGCTGCTCGCTCCCTATTGGCTGTATGCCCTGATTGCTTGCTCGCTATTGGCTGATCGTCCGGTGGAGGCGGGCTTAGGCAGGAGGTGAGTGCTGCAGGGGATGTGGACAGCTGAAGGAGAGGAGCGGCATTGACTGGAGGCCGGAGCTCGCCGCATACACATATGTCACCCCCCGTCATGCTGCCCGGATGCTCCCGCGCTCTCCTGGTCGCCCTGCTCATTGGCAGCCTGGCTGTGTCTGTGCAGCTGATCCGGGGCTGGCTGAGCAGCAAGACTTACCAGTTCAACAGGGAGGAGATCAGCAGGCTGGCCAAGGAGCATGCGGGTAATGATATGGGAGAGGGCCAGGAGGGAGGGGGAGAGGGGCAGGAGGGAGGGAGAGAGGGCAAGGAGGGAGGGTAAGGAAAGAGGGAGGGCCAGAAGGGAGGGAGAAAGAGAGGGCAAGGAGGGAGGGAGAGAGGGCAAGGAGGGAGGGAGAGAGGGTAAGGAGGGAGGAGGAGAGAGGGTAAGGAGGGAGGGGGAGAGGGTAAGGAGGGAGGGGGAGAGAGGGTAAGGAGGGATGGAGAGAGAGAGGGTAAGGAGGGATGGAGAGAGAGAGGGTAAGGAGGGAGGGAGAGAGGGCCAGGAGGAAGGGAGAGAGAGAGGGTAAGGAGGGAGAGAGAGAGGGTAAGGAGGGAGAGAGAGAGGGTAAGGAGGCAGAGAGAGAGGGTAAGGAGGGAGAGAGAGAGGGTAAGGAGGGAGAGAGAGAGGGCAAGGAGGGAGAGAGAGAGGGTAAGGAGAGAGAGAGGGTAAGGAGGGAGAGAGGGTAAGGAAAGAGGGAGGGTAAGGAGGGAGAGAGAGAGAGAGGGCAAGGAGGGAGGGAGAGAGAGAGGGTAAGGAGAGAGGGTAAGGAGGGAGAGAGGGTAAGGAGGGAGAGAGGGTAAGGAGGGAGGGTAATGATATGGGAGAGGGCCTGGAGGGAGGGAGAGAGGGTAAGGAAAGAGGGAGGGCCAGGAGGGAGGGGGAGAGAGAGGGCAAGGAGGGAGGGAGAGAGAGAGGGTAAGGAGGGAGAGAGAGAGGGTAAGAAGGGAGGGCCAGGAGGGAGAGAGGGTAAGGAGGGAGAGAGGGTAAGGAAAGAGGGAGGGCCGGGAGAGAGGGTAAGGAAAGAGGGAGGGCCAGGAGGGAGAGAGAGAGAGAGAGGGCAGGGAGGGAGGGAGAGAGAGAGGGTAAGGAGGGAGGGGGAGAGGGGCAGGAGAGAGGGTAAGGAGGGAGAGAGGGTAAGGAGGGAGAGAGGGTAAGGAGGGAGAGAGGGTAAGGAGGGAGGGTAATGATATGGGAGAGGGCCAGGAGGGAGGGAGAGAGGGTAAGGAAAGAGGGAGGGCCAGGAGGGAGGGGGAGAGAGAGGGCAAGGAGGGAGAGTGGGCAAGGAGGGAGGGAGAGAGAGAGAGAGGGTAAGGAGGGAGAGAGAGAGAGGGTAAGGAGGGAGAGAGAGAGAGGGTAAGGAGGGAGAGAGAGAGAGGGTAAGGAGGGAGAGAGAGAGAGGGTAAGGAGGGAGAGAGAGAGGGTAAGGAGGGAGAGAGAGAGGGTAAGGAGGGAGAGAGAGAGGGTAAGGAGGGAGAGAGAGAGGGTAAGGAGGGAGAGAGAGGGTAAGGAGGGAGAGAGAGGGTAAGGAGGGAGAGAGAGGGTAAGGAGGGAGAGAGAGAGGGTAAGGAGGGAGGGAGAGAGAGGGTAAGGAGGGAGGGAGAGAGAGGGTAAGGAGGGAGGGAGAGAGAGGGTAAGGAGGGAGGGAGAGAGAGGGTAAGGAGGGAGGGAGAGAGAGGGTAAGGAGGGAGGGGGAGAGGGTAAGGAGAGAGGGAGAGAGAGAGGGTAAGGAGGGAGAGAGGGTAAGGAAAGAGGGAGGGCCAGGAGGGAGAGAGAGAGAGGGCAAGGAGGGAGGGAGAGAGGGTAAGGAAAGAGGGAGGGCCAGAAGGGAGGGAGAGAGAGAGGGTAAGGAAGGAGAGAGAGAGGGTAAGGAGGGAGAGAGAGAGGGTAAGGAGGGAGAGAGAGAGGGTAAGGAGGGAGAGAGAGAGGGTAAGGAGGGAGAGAGAGGGTAAGGAGGGAGAGAGAGGGTAAGGAGGGAGAGAGAGAGGGTAAGGAGAGAGAGGGTAAGGAGGGAGAGAGGGTAAGGAAAGAGGGAGGGCCAGGAGGGAGAGAGAGAGGGCAGGGAGGGAGGGAGAGAGAGAGGGTAAGGAGGGAGGGGGAGAGGGGCAGGAGAGAGGGTAAGGAGGGAGAGAGGGTAAGGAGGGAGAGAGGGTAAGGAGGGAGGGTAATGATATGGGAGAGGGCCAGGAGGGAGGGAGAGAGGGTAAGGAAAGAGGGAGGGCCAGGAGGGAGGGGGAGAGAGAGGGCAAGGAGGGAGAGTGGGCAAGGAGGGAGGGAGAGAGAGAGAGAGGGTAAGGAGGGAGAGAGAGAGAGGGTAAGGAGGGAGAGAGAGAGGGTAAGGAGGGAGAGAGAGAGGGTAAGGAGGGAGAGAGAGAGGGTAAGGAGGGAGAGAGAGAGGGTAAGGAGGGAGAGAGAGAGGGTAAGGAGGGAGAGAGAGAGGGTAAGGAGAGAGAGAGAGGGTAAGGAGAGAGAGAGAGGGTAAGGAGGGAGAGAGAGGGTAAGGAGGGAGAGAGAGGGTAAGGAGGGAGAGAGAGGGTAAGGAGGGAGAGAGAGAGGGTAAGGAGGGAGAGAGAGAGGGTAAGGAGGGAGAGAGAGAGGGTAAGGAGGGAGGGAGAGAGAGGGTAAGGAGGGAGGGAGAGAGAGGGTAAGGAGGGAGGGAGAGAGAGGGTAAGGAGGGAGGGAGAGAGAGGGTAAGGAGGGAGGGGGAGAGGGTAAGGAGAGAGAGAGGGAGAGAGAGAGGGTAAGGAGGGAGAGAGGGTAAGGAAAGAGGGAGGGCCAGGAGGGAGAGAGAGAGAGGGCAAGGAGGGAGGGAGAGAGGGTAAGGAAAGAGGGAGGGCCAGAAGGGAGGGAGAGAGAGAGGGTAAGGAAGGAGAGAGAGAGGGTAAGGAGGGAGAGAGAGAGGGTAAGGAGGGAGAGAGAGAGGGTAAGGAGGGAGAGAGAGAGGGTAAGGAGGGAGAGAGAGGGTAAGGAGGGAGAGAGAGAGGGTAAGGAGGGAGAGAGAGAGGGTAAGGAGAGAGAGGGTAAGGAGGGAGAGAGGGTAAGGAAAGAGGGAGGGTAAGGAGGGAGAGAGAGAGAGAGGGCAAGGAGGGAGGGAGAGAGAGAGGGTAAGGAGGGAGGGGGAGAGGGGCAGGAGAGAGGGTAAGGAGGGAGAGAGGGTAAGGAGGGAGAGAGGGTAAGGAGGGAGAGAGGGTAAGGAGGGAGAGAGGGTAAGGAGGGAGAGAGGGTAAGGAGGGAGAGAGGGTAAGGAGGGCGGGAGAGAGCGAGAGAGAGTAAGGAGGGAGAGAGAGGGTAAGGAGGGAGGGAGAGAGAGGGTAAGGAGGGAGGGAGAGAGAGGGTAAGGAGGGAGGGAGAGAGAGGGTAAGGAGGGAGGGAGAGAGAGGGTAAGGAAGGAGGGAGAGAGAGGGTAAGGAGGGAGGGAGAGAGAGGGTAAGGAGGGAGTGAGAGAGAGGGTAAGGAGGGAGGGAGAGAGAGGGTAAGGAGGGAGGGAGAGAGAGAGAGGGTAAGGAGGGAGGGAGAGAGAGAGAGGGTAAGGAGGGAGGGAGAGAGAGAGAGTAAGGAGGGAGGGAGAGAGAGAGAGAGTAAGGAGGGAGGGAGAGAGAGAGAGAGAGTAAGGAGGGAGGGGGAGAGAGAGTAAGGAGGGAGGGGGAGAGAGAGTAAGGAGGGAGGGGGAGAGAGAGAGAGAGGGCCGGGAAGGATTGAGAGAGAGAGAGGGCCGGGAAGGATTGAGAGAGAGAGAGAGGGCCGGGAAGGATTGAGAGAGAGAGAGGGCCGGGAAGGATTGAGAGAGAGAGAGGGCCGGGAAGGATTGAGAGAGAGAGAGGGCCGGGAAGGATTGAGAGAGAGAGAGGGCCGGGAAGGATTGAGAGAGAGAGGGCCGGGAAGGATTGAGAGAGAGAGGGCCGGGAAGGATTGAGAGAGAGAGGGCCGGGAAGGATTGAGAGAGAGAGAGAGGGCCGGGAAGGATTGAGAGAGAGAGAGAGGGCCGGGAAGGATTGAGAGAGAGAGAGGGCCGGGAAGGATTGAGAGAGAGAGAGGGCCGGGAAGGATTGAGAGAGAGAGAGGGCCGGGAAGGATTGAGAGAGAGAGAGGGCCGGGAAGGATTGAGAGAGAGAGAGAGAGGGCCGGGAAGGATTGAGAGAGAGAGAGAGGGCCGGGAAGGATTGAGAGAGAGAGAGAGAGGGCCGGGAAGGATTGAGAGAGAGAGAGAGAGGGCCGGGAAGGATTGAGAGAGAGAGAGAGAGGGCCGGGAAGGATTGAGAGAGAGAGAGAGAGGGCCGGGAAGGATTGAGAGAGAGAGGGCCGGAAAGGATTGAGAGAGAGAGGGCCGGGAAGGATTGAGAGAGAGAGGGCCGGGAAGGATTGAGAGAGAGAGGGCCGGGAAGGATTGAGAGAGAGAGAGGGCCGGGAAGGATTGAGAGAGAGAGAGAGAGAGAGGGCCGGGAAGGATTGAGAGAGAGAGGGCCGGGAAGGATTGAGAGAGAGAGAGAGGGCCGGGAAGGATTGAGAGAAAGAGAGAGGGCCGGGAAGGATTGAGAGAGAGAGAGAGAGGGCCGGGAAGGATTGAGAGAGAGAGAGAGAGGGCCGGGAAGGATTGAGAGAGAGAGAGAGGGCCGGGAAGGATTGAGAGAGAGAGAGAGGGCCGGGAAGGATTGAGAGAGAGAGGGCCGGGAAGGATTGAGAGAGAGAGAGAGGGCCGGGAAGGATTGAGAGAGAGAGAGAGGGCCGGGAAGGATTGAGAGAGAGAGAGAGGGCCGGGAAGGATTGAGAGAGAGAGAGAGAGAGAGAGAGGGCCGGGAAGGATTGAGAGAGAGAGAGAGAGAGAGGGCCGGGAAGGATGGAGAGAGAGAGAGAGGGCCAGGAAGGATGGAGAGAGAGAGAGAGGGCCAGGAAGGATGGAGAGAGAGAGAGAGAGGGCCGGGAAGGATTGAGAGAGGGCCGAGAGAGGGGGGGGGGGGGGAGTCGCTGGTAATGTTAAACGGCTCTTGTTTCTCCAGCAAAAAGTCCTCTAAGTATTTGGGAGTATGTTCTATGAACACAGATTGGGGTAACAGTGTGTTTATCTGCCTCTTATCAGTCCCCTGAGAAACCCCTCAGATCCTCCATCAAGCATTGATCTTGTGTTTAATAGAGTGATCCCCTTGTCATATAGTGCCTTGCAAAAGTATTAACCCCCTGACTTTTTACCTGTTTTGTTACATTACAGCCTTAAGTTCAATGTTTTCTTAATTTGAATTTTATGTGATGGATCAGAACACAATAGTCTAAGTTGGTGAAGTGAAATGAGAAAAATATATACATAAAACAATATTTTTAGACCTAGAAAACAGAAACTTGGCATGTGCGTATGTATTCACCCCCTTTGTTATAAAGCCCATAAACAGCTCTGGTTCAACCAATTACCTTCAGAAGTCACATAATTACTGAAATAATGTCCACCTGTGTGCAATCTAAGTGTCACATGATCTGTCATTACATATACACACCTTTTTTGAAAGGCCCCAGAGACTGCAACACCTAAGCACGAGGCACCACTAACCAAACACTGCCATGAAGACCAAGGAACTCTCCAAACAAGTAAGGGACAATGTTGTTGAGAAGTACAAGTCAAAGTTAGGTTATAGGAGCACCATCAAATCTATCATAACCAAATGGAAAGAACGTGGCACAACAGCAAACCTGCCAAGAGACAGCCGCCCACCAAAACTCATGGACCAGGCAAGGAGGGCATTAATCAGTGAGGCAGCACAGAGACCTAATGTAACCCTGGAGGAGCTGCAGAGATCCACAGCAGAGACTGGAGTATCTGTACATAGGTCGACAATAAGCCGTACGCTCCATAAAGTTGGGCTTTATGGCAGAGTGGCCAGAAGAAAGGCATTACTTCCAGCAAAAAACAAAATGGCACATTTTGAGTTTGTGAAAAGGCATGTGGGAGACTCCAAAAATGTATGGAGGAAGGTGCTCTGGTCTGATGAGACTAAAATGGAACTTTTCGGCCAAAGAAAACGCTATGTCTGGCGCAAACCCAACACATCACATCACTCAAAGAACACCATCCCCACAGTAAAACATGGCGGTGGCAGCATCATGCTGTGGGGATGTTTTTCAGCAGCCGGGACTGGGAAACTGGTCAGAGTTGAGGGAAAGATGGATGGTGCTAAATACAGGGATATTCTTGAGCAAAACCTGTACCACTCTGTGAGTGATTTGAGGCTAGGACGGAGGGTCACCTTCCAGCAGGACAATGACCCCAAACACACGGCTAAAGCAACACTTGGGGGGTTTAAGGGGAAACATGTAAATGTGTTGGAATGGCCGAGTCACAGCCCAGACCTCAATCCAATAGAAAATCTGTGGTCAGACTTAAAGATTGCTGTTCACAAGCGCAAACCATCCAACTTGAAGGAGCTGGAGCAGTTTTGCAAGGAGGAATGGGCAAAAATCCCACTGGTAAGATGTGGCAAGCTCATAGAGACTTATCCAAAGCGACTTGGAGCTGTGATTGCTGCAAAAGGTAGGTCTACAAAGTGTTGACTTTAGGGGGGTGAATAGTTATGCACAGGGACTTTTTCTGTTATTTTGTCCTATTTGTTGTTTGCTTCACAATAAAAAAATATAAAAAAAACATCTTGTTGGCATGTTCTGTAAATTAAATGATGCAAATCCTCAAACAATCCGTGTTAATTCCAGCTTGTGAGGCAACAAAATACGAAAAATGCCAAGGGGGGTGAATACTTTTTCAAGGCACTGGTCCCTCTCTAGGTCAGTCATGTTATACAGTGTTACTATAGGTTAATGTCTGTCTCTTGTCTTGGTCTTTCTCTAGGTCTGGATTATGAAGTCGCCTTCTCCAAGATCATTATTGAGCTTAGAAAGAAGCACCCAGGACACATATTGCCCGACGAGGACTTGCAGTGGGTTTTTGTGAATGCGGGCGGCTGGATGGGCTCCATGTGCCTCCTGCACGCCTCTCTCACTGAGTATGTGTTGCTCTTTGGGACGGCTGTGGACACCAGCGGCCACTCAGGTGAGTGAGCAACCCCTTCTATAAAGGGGTTTGTGATTCAGGCCTGGACATAGTGGTATAACAGGATGGGTCACCTCAACTGTTATATGGTAAAAGCGGTCACATAGGTGGAATGAATTCCCAAAACATCAAATGTCACTCTTATGATGCAGCTTCTATCTACCAGCTATGGCTGTTGCTCCATGGCGTCCGCCTCCATTATTTAACGTAAAGCAAACTCTTATGGTCTTGCATACATAAACTTGATATCATAATCCACTTCCCATCAATGCTACTGAACGCTATGGCTGTTGTAGATCCCCCATGCACTGTTTAAGAATAAGTATAACTTAAAACAACTTGGTTTCCTTTCCTTAATCCTTACTTTACCTAAAATCTGATGCATCGGTTACCTGACCTTCCCCCCCTATTTTGTATTTGCTCTTTGAGTTTATGGTTTCTCTTTATTGCCAAATCTGTAAATCATTAGCCCAGTTACCAGAAGAGGATAGAAACCCATTGGTAATCTGTTTGGTTCAGGGTGTCACACAAGCTCATATTGCCAGGGAGAGATGGGTGATGGCATCGACTTTCTTGGCCTCTGCAGGTACGCCGTCCTAAGTCAGGAGGCATTATGCCAAGGTATTGGTACTGCCATAGAGGTGACAAAAACACTTAGGAGCATTCATTAACCCAATATTACTTCCACAACTTAGTAGATGAACTCTCTCCGTGGCGGAGCTAATAAATGGTGGAGCAAAAAAAAAAAGTGTCCTCCCCTTTTTTTTTTTTTTTTATATTGTGTGGGCTGCTCCAGTTCCAGTGGGTGTAAATATTTCTACTTCCATGGTTCCGGCGACCCCAGAACTTGGCACGCATATGGGTTCTTTCAGGGGGAGCTCATTGGTGGTTCAGCATTAGGGATTCCCAGACAAGAAGACGAGCCAGCAGGGAAGCCATTTGAGCGGAGGGTGCGTTAACCCGGGGGGCTACACTGCAGAAATGGGGGGAAAAACTGTATTTAATGTAGCTCCAACTGTGAACTCTCTCATGAATGGCTCACTATATATTAATGGGGACACTATAGTTGTAAAATAAGTAATAGTGTAATTTGCACCCAGCGTAATCAAATCTATGTTAGCCCAATTTATATAGAAATGTTAATTACAAATCTTTGAATATGCTCATGCCCCCTCCAGTGTGGTACCATGTTGTCCATCTCTCTAGTGTACCCCTATAGAGTGACCATGTGTGAGGTGGGGCAGCTTCTAGTATACTCTTCTCCATATTGATTCTGTTGGATTAGGAGGTTCAGTATACGGCATTTACCAGATTGCTGTCCTCTAAAGGAAATAAATATTTTTTAAAAAAATGGTAATTTTGTACTATAATGTATAACTTTTCCAATTACTGAATAATTTGGGGTCTAAATATTTCCACATGTATAATCGCCACCAGCGCTTCTGGTGATGAGTAAATAACCGGACAAGCTCATAATTAAGACACATTCTTTCACTTGCAAATCATTTGGGATTTTCATCTTTAATTTATATTCGTATGATGTTTTAATAAAATGGGGATGTGATCTGTCTGTAATTACATTTACATGCAAAGACTCTAATATCTTGTATATAGTTCTCAGCAGCGCGGGCTTGCCAAAAAACGCTAGTAACGCAATGTTAAAACTGCAAAGCGAGGGTTGCGGCCAGGCAATGAGCACCAAAGGCGCTCATTGCGCTGGTGGAGATGAGCACCATAGGCGCTCATCCCTTTGACCCCGCACGACTTGCGCATCATCCCTACGACCCACGGGACTACAGATCAACAGAAAGCTCAATTATACAATTCACAGTGCGAGACCCGAAGCAGTATGAAAAAAACGCCCGTAACACTTTGGTAAGAAAAGCGGGACTTGGGGGGGGGGGGGCTGGGGGATTACGACCTGCGGAGGTCAAAACAATTCGAAGTTAACACCCGAACCGCGCACATCCAAAGGCGCTCAGCGCGAGGCTCACAATGAGCGCTGAAGGTACTCTGAGGACCAAAAGCCTTACATTGTGGGGTAATTTGCTAGTATATCTTTCAACAAGGGTTGTTCATATGTAGTGCTTATGGGCCAGTATTTCTAGTTTCAGGGTGTTTTGTATTCATTTAATCTGTTATTATTTTTATCTGTGCCAAGTTTTTTCTTACAAATTCTGCTTTGTAATCTGGCGCATTATCCATGACTGGGTCGGAACTAAGTTATTGGGACCTAATCTGCAACGAGTTCTGAATAACCCTCTGCGCTTTCTTCTCTCCAGGTCGTTACTGGGCTGAGATCTCGGACACTGTGCTTTCAGGAACTTTCCGTCAATGGAAAGAAGGGACCACCAAAAGTGAGATCTTCTATCCAGGTAGGTGATCATGGGCATTCAGGCAGTCCTCTCCTCCTAATGTGGGGGCCCTCTAAAAGACACAGCACAGAGATACTGTAACATCAGCTCTTTCTAATATGAATGTATATTACAGTAATGATTAAAAAAAAGGCCACATTTGCTTCCCAAAATAAACTTGAATGCATGCACTCACTTTTTATTATTCATTTACTGCTTTCTACGTGTAGCAAATGTCCAGTCTCTCTGTTTTTCACTATCCTTCCTATTAATGCTTCCCTATCCGCTGCATTATTTACTTGTGGCAGGAGGAACCACATCTTCACTAAAGTTCAAATAGTAAATAAGTGTTCATTCAGGGTGTCTTGTTTGTATGCTTCTTATCTGCTTCTTACTTTGTTCTGAAGAAAATCACTGACAATGGGTTACTACTAGAGATAAATGAACAGTAGAATAAATTACTAGAATTTACATTGAGATTGGAAATGGCTTCTAATTACAGTGTCTTTTTGTCCTTCGACCCCATCCCCACCAATAACTCTTAGCGTTGACATTTTTCCTCTCCAGTCTTTTTACTTTCTTAAATCCCACCTCAATCTCTTTGCAGGAGACACCATTGTGCACCAGATGGGGGAAGCCACCTCGGTGCAGTGGAGCTCTGGCACATGGATGGTGGAATACGGACGAGGGTTCATCCCATCCACCCTCGGCTTTGCTTTGGCTGATACCATTTTTAGTACCCAGGACTTTGTCACCTTGTTCTACACTGTGAAGGTCTACACCAAAGGAATGCTCTTGGAGGCCAGCACCTACCTGTCTGAGATTGGGGTATTTTAACCTAAGATGGTACCTACTCCATTCATGCTGCATCCAGATCTTTTATTCCAACCTATTCCATGAAGCTCTGCCGGTTAATCACTTGATCTTCACTCAAAATCTATCTTTGGCCTTGAAAATAAGAAACAAATTAGCCCAAGGCTCATTCAGAATGGAGCCTACCTGGCTCCCAGGTTACAACTGGACCTGACATCCTCAGGTTTAGAACAATGTGTCCACTGTCTGCACTCTGTAGAGAAGCGGCCTCTCCTCCAAGGGGCATTCATGTCTACAAACCCATCATTTGTCTTATATAGCTCACCTCATCCGAGCATTTATTCTTTTTATGGTACCTGTTGTCTTATTTCTGGGGTCCTTTAATGATTACGTGTCATCCTCTGATCTCTCAAGAAGATATATAATGTGCTGTGTTACAATGTCACCTTACAGACCTTGCGGTCCCACAAAGCAGCATCCTCATATCTAAGGGGAGCTGAGCTGAAGACCAATCATGCAGCTTAAAAAGCAAATTGTCCACAGGGTAATCTAGTCTAAAAATGGCATGTTGGTAATTTTGGTTGTATTGGGGTATGGTTGTGTTCTTTTAAATGGCCATGTTGGATATGTGATGAACTGGTGAAGGACTGTGGTTGGAAAGGTCCAGCCTCATTTTGTTACTTTTGTCAGTAGGTGGTTTCCAAAGAGTTACAAACTTAGGGCATGCGGGCCATGGCGTACGGATGTCTCTCAGAAATGAACTTGCGCTTAAATTGCACATACACCAAATAAGAATTAATTAATTTGCATGTTCTTTAACTCTACGTATATACCAAGAAAAGGAAGGACAAACGCCCAATAGGCTGATGTGAGAGACAAATGTGAGCCACTCTATTAGCCACTGCTATTCAGTATTGTTCAATCATCTGATGTATGGAACATGAGGTGGTAAAACAAGTTCCTTGTGTAGCCTTCAAAACTATCCCTTACATAGAGTGTTATTTAATTGAGAATTATTAATTTCCCTGTGATCACCTATGGTGGTTATGTTGACCTCTCTCCTACCCCCTTTTGTATGGATCCAATGGGATGCTACTTTACTCATGTGGTGCAGCATATAAGACCAGCACCACGATTACTGACTGGTCCATGCACCTCTTGTGCTGTGTGTATATGGGTAGTATGCAGTAATGAATAATGTATGGAGATTGCTATCTTACTACCCACCAACCACGACTTGAGGGATAAGAAGAAGAAAAGATTCCGATAGCAGGGAAATAGTAATAATTCATAACTTGGCCTAATACCCGATTACGCTCTTTATCCAATCTATGTTTAAAGTCTACTCTATCTATAAATTTAGGAACGGAGACAAGTGCTCAGAGGCAGTTTTGCATATTCTCTAGACACTGGCAAGCAAGTCTTCAAGACGCATTTTATATTTGTAAATAAGACTCTTTTTCTGTCTCAAAATTCTGTCTTGTTGAGGTTTTGGTTTACTTCTAACCATTATCCTTTCCAGTTTAAGATGAGCTGGTGAAGACTGATCTATTTTACGCAAGGTCCTGTTAAACAAAATACGATGAGGTTCAACCTGACCCTGTACATAATTGTTAGTCTGTTTTTAGAGGGATCGGGCCCAGTTTTAAAGAACAAGTGTCTTCCTGACAGTATGTTGGCTTTTGTGCAGAAGTCTTTATGTCTATATTTTAAATATGCAATAACTTGAAAGGACATTCCTTCACTAAAGTCTTAACATAACGGTGGGATCTCAATAAAGCTATTTTAGAAGAACAACAGCCTGAAGAGATTAGTCAGTGAACATCTCAATGGACACGAAATGACTTGGCTCTGGACTTCAGTTCTGTACTCCTATATAACTGGGTATTGGCCACCGAGACACGACCCCTACCTGCTGAATATTGTACACATTGTTTACAAAAACGATTCAAATCATTGGCGCGCTCATCCCATGTAGACCAGCAAGGACAAAATGTGGCCGCGCATCGTAGGTTGGACCAGCCTGCTACCATCACTATCCTACATCTTGTCAATGTGTCCAAGTTGTACGATGAGGAAAAGAGCCAGAAAACCACTACAGGACAGACGAACGGCCGGAAGATATAAGTCTGTTGGATGTCAATAGACAAGACATTCAGCTCTATACTCCTATACGTCTGGTTATTGAGCACTGAGACGCCTCCAATGAGCCACATCCTGCTGTATGTTGTACACCCCGTTTACACAAACCATTGCCGTCATCCTTTGTAACGGGAAGACCAGCAAGATTAAACGGCTGTCACTCCCGGGGATAATGAAAAAAATAATTTATTTTTACTCTATAGTTGTAGCATTTACAACTTCCATGGATTTGGTATAATTTACGTGGAATTGCTGCTGTTGCCCTAATTTGTTATGGGGTGAGAAGTAAATTGTCAATGCAGAGCATAGCAATACATAGAAACCTGTCCTGTGCGTGTCTGTCTGTCCCGTCATGCAGCTCTATGTTTGCTGGCCTTATCTGTGCAGTGACTCGATCTGTTCCATTTCCAATCCCCAAAATCCTACAGAACCCTAAAACCTCGCAGTGATCGGCCATTGCTAATCTATGCAGTAGTGTGTAAATATTGACAATAAACCAAGAATAATGGACATTATGAGACATCTCTAGTGTGGCCAGTTACATGCCTTATCACTCGCTCGCTTTATTCCAGTGCAAATAAGCCACCTAGTTTAACATACTAGAGGCATGTAACTGTCATATAACTAAAGTACCTTGGTGCGTTAAATCGAAACACGGGCACAGCTATCGACAGGATATATATATTATTATTTTTTTTAGAGTGTTGCTGCTGCACACCTCCACCCCACTTTGGGACTTCCTATAACTTCCCTGCTGGCTGGTCCTCAGGGAACCTTGAATGACATCACTTGTTTCTGATATCATTAGGGATTCCCTGCCCCGGCGAGAACTACTATTGGCAGGCGGGTCATTGGAAGCCAATACGGGGGTACAGGGAGGGGGCCTACGCTACAGAATGGATGTGGGGGTAGGAAGGTGTTAGATGTGCTGAACCTAAGGACAACTGAATTGCACATAAAAGTGAATTAATGCTACAGTACCACCTGTTAACACTACTTTTTCAGCCGGTGATTGGTGCATCTCCTGTTCCCTACATTCATGCTGCTGATATTAGTGTCAACTGGACTTCTGAACCATGAGCAGCTCCTCTCAATATCCATTGTCATGCTTATTAAGGCTGGTTGATCCCTTCGTTAACTTTAATGTTCTGTGATCTGTTCTGTACGCCGCTGTGCTACAGTTACCTTCTTCACAAAGAAATGCCACTTGTGTTTTGTCTGTTTTTTTATTTCAACATTCACAACCCTGACCATTTCAGATTTCCTGTTGGCTTAGAAGCCTCGTCCCACCTCCATCTCTATAATGTCCACTACCACGCATCTATGCTTTCAGTGCTGTCTTTCTCCCTGTGCTACTTCTGTCTCTGTATGTCCGTCTGCCTATTACATTTTCTTATGTACAAATGCCATGTTCAATTTAGCTCTAATTATATTTTTAATGCCAATAAAATAAAAACCTTGGATATATTCTTTGTCCATGCTTGTCAGAATAGTTTTGGACTATTGCTTCATACATTGATCCCAAGAAATAAAAATGTAACCCTTACCAAATATATCTGTGCTGGCATGGAATACTGGTACTCGCCTAAAACAGGAAAGCTATGGGTTAACGGTCAGCGCATCTGAGCATAACCTGAGTCCACTATTAATCACAGCATTCCCCAATAAAGCTTCACATAATGCACTCTGTAAAAGCCAGTGGGCAGAATTTACTGTATAGAAAGAATGATTTAAAACGTACTTTTTTATAGAAATATTAAATACACATTGAAAAAGTAAGAAAATCAAAACCTATCCAAGACAATAATAAAATCAAGTTTTAAATATAAATACTTTGCAAACTATGCAGTATATTACATACTTTAAATAATGAAAAATGAAACATTTTACCAGTTCTATTTAATCAGATAATTATTCTCTAGTTTATTTTTTGTTTGTTTGAAAATGTGTGAGGTGGACAAACGGACTCTAACTGGCTGGATGTGCAGTGTAGTGACCTAGCCTATACGGGACCATGTCTTTGCAGCATGATGCAGAGAGATGTCACTGACTGGTTAGTATTGGACATAGCACATCAAGTATTATAGAGTCTGTGTCTGCATACGCTGCAGAGAGCAAATCCATAAAGGGACTATTTGTTTGATTTTAGGCAGTAAAAACAGAGCTTATAAATAAAATAAAGTACATAAAAGTAAACAGACACACAGTAACATCCAGGAGCCCTCCATATCTATTTAAAATGCACACAAAAAAAATCCCATCTATTATCCACCCCCACCCACTCACAATCTTGCAAGGAACCGATAACTTGTCCTCAGGGCAGCAAAGTAGAATCATTTTTCTTCTGGAGGGAATAACAATTTAATGCTTGTGCCCGGCGCCATAGGGTGCAGATGGTGCTATATTATAATGACCAAGCCAGTGGCAGAGCTAGTAAATGAAGGGCTCTTGATCAAGAAAAATGGGGCACAGTACAAGAAGCAAGAGGAAGAGAGACAAAATGGGGACGGTATAGGGAGATGAGGGAGATAAGAAGGATTCCAAAGAAGCAGAGTCCTCAAATCCCTCTCCTAAAAGACCCAGCCCAGAGTGGGGTCACCAGACCAAGGAGAATACAAAAAGTACAAACGCCACAGCTGCGTGAGGGCAACCCCAACAGCGCCGCAGGAATTGCCCTCTTAAAAAATGTCTGGATTGAAAGAGATGCCGGATAATTGATGTTGTACTTGTATCTTAAAAATGTTTTTACAATTTATATAGACAAAGATCTCCCCAAAACGGTTGTGCTCCATCAAATAAAAAATCACGTGGGAAACCTGTTTCGGTTTTTAAAATTGACCAAGTACTGACTGAGTTGTAGCCATTTTTATTGTTAGTAGGAAGGCTTGGACACCCCCGATGAGTTACTTTGTGCAGCTAAAGACTCAAGTGAATGGAACATCAGTAGCTTCAGCAAGGCGGACACTGCGTGATTTATTATTTGCCATCTCTATATGGAAGATGTGATAAGTAGATGGTTGCCTTTCAATGCACAGCAGAGCCGATAGTTTTCTTACTAGCCATTAGACCAAATTACAGTTCCATAATAGTATCATTAAATCTACCGGATAACCAAAAATCTTTAATTGGTAAACTCAAGAGTTCCCAGCTGACCATGTCAAAAGCCTTCTTGGCATCTAAAGACATGGCCATCATGAGAACCAACATAAAGTTGCATTTTTTGTAATAGTTATAATTATAGTTTCCAGAATTTCATCTGGGAATTTTGATAGAGTGACTGCTGCATCCAATGCTTTCATTAAGTAAGGACTTAATCTTGGAAAATTTCTTACAATAACCATTGGTTAACCCATCCGATCCGGGACTTTGTTATCTGTTTGCGAGAATTTATTGCTTGAATCACCATTACTTCCATTCTAGGCTTATTCAATATTTCTTTATCTTCCGCTAAGACTTTGGAAGATCTAATTTAGAAATAAACTATTCGATCTGTTGAGTAGTTGATTTATTAATTCCCAAACCTTCATCTAAATTATATACAAAGAGGCACAGTAGCCTTACCATTTTGATCAGGATCATACACTATCCGGCCATTACTATTTTTTATAGATTGAATTCTAGCCTGAGATTATTTATATTTAAATTTTTGGGGTAGGAGCCTATCTACTCTATTATGTAATAGAGAGATCAGTTGACCGGCCAATGAATGGATCCCACCGGTTAGGTCCTCTCCTCTGCTGGTTTCTGTGTATTGGTGCTAGGCATTCACTGGAAGGAGCTTCAGGATCCAGGCAAGATGGCAGTTAGTAAGTGACTCACAAGTCCGGAATAGGTAATTGTTTTAATGCATTGTGTTTCCTCACTATGTCTCACAGCAATAAGTAGAGAAGTGTTACGGTACCCCCACACATATAAGGGGGCGCCAAGGCCGTTTGAGCCGATAGGCCGGCCAGTGATATAGGGACAGCTACTGCAGGACACCCATTCCCCCAAAACTGGATCCAAGGGGAATATACTGCAAGCCTTGAACTGGAACCTCACGAATAGCTGCTAGCAGCTGAACAGGAAAAGCACCCCAAGATGCTTACACTCCTGGCAGTCCATCTGTAACAGCATACCATGAATCCCCCCCAAGAACGAGACATAAGCTCTGTTTGAGGGTCAAGCAGTGAACTCTCTTTATTATTAATTACAAAGACATATTAAAACGATTTCCACATACACAGTAGAGGGTGGGGCTACCTGAGGTCAGCCCCTAATGGCCTCTGGCCAATCACATAGTGTCACACCGTGGGAAATATGAGACTCCTCCCAGATCCGCCCACAAGGTGTGGCTAATAGAGTCATTTGGCTTCTGATCACCGGAGGGGAAACATGGCCTTTTGTTGTCCCCTGTGCCCCTGCTAAGAAAGCTGAGAAACCCCAGGGGTTAAGGAGCCTGTATGTCTGGAGGCTCTCTTTGTTCTCCCCTGCTGTGCCTGTAGATAACCTTTGCTCTTAACCATCTGGCCTTAGTGACTCATAGATGGGGGTGGTCAGAATCTGTAACACATTTCTACACATTTTTTATAACTTTAAAAGTATGCATCACATACAAACATGTGTCAAAATGATACAAATTGGTCCAGTGGTTCAAAAGTTAGATCATAGTCCTTTCTGACCAAATGAAGCATGGCTTCCATGTCTTTGTAGGGGGAAAATCAACATGGGCCGTAGTCAAACGGCAGAATGTGGGCAACCAAGCTTCTCCAATTCGCAGTGACGAGACTGATCTCGTCACAAGAAGTATTATGTGTCTATGATGTTAGGATAATATTCTGCTCCAGTGGTGGAGTTAGTGCATGGTGGGTTCCGGTGCAAAAAGAAAAATTAGTCATTCAAGTCCTTTGTTGATGGCACTGACGTTTCTAAATACCAACTCTCCAAAATGATTGCTATGAATGAAACTGACGTGTTTATGGGCCAAGGATCTCAAACAACAATTGACCAGAGAGGTGTCCCCTCCACTGGTTACGAAAGGGCACGTTACCTGTATTTTGGCAATTCATCTGGATGGAAAGAAAGCCTCACCACTAATCATCACTAAGGGTGACAAAGATAGGATTGAACGTGTTTCAGGCATTTATGTTCTTGAAACTGAAAAAGCCTGGTGCACACAAGCAGTTATAAGGAAGTGGGTCGATTTAATGCTGCCACTTGTTTTGCGAGGTGGCCAAAGAGGTCTGCTAGTCTGGGATTCAGCCAGCACTCACCGCGCTAAAGACATGAAGAACTTCCTTGCAGAGAGAAGAATAGATCAAACCGTGATTCCCACAGGAATGACCACCTATTTCCAGACTCTAGGTATTGCAATAAACAAGCCATTCAAGGACCATCATTTGCGCATGGAGATCAATGACTACATTGAAAATGGAATGGAGAGAAATCAGTGTGGAAACTTTGCGAAGCCTAGTCTGCAAGAGATTGTGACTTGGGTGAAGAATTCATGGGATAAAATCACTGTGTTTCCAATGCACTATGAGCAGGCTACATGGACAAGAAGTGCTCATTTAAGGATAGCTCTACTGCTGGCCATGAAATATTGGGGCCAATGGTTCTAAAGGGAATGGAGTCGCAAGAAATGCAGGCTATATATATATATATATATATATATATATATATATATATATATATATATATATATACACACACGCACACACACACATATAGATATATATATATATATACACACGCACACATATATAAATATATACACTTGTGCTCAAATGTTTGCATACCTCTGCAAAAATTGTGAAATTTTGGCATTTATTTCAGAAATATGACTGATCATGCAAAAAAAATTAGGAAGGGTAGTGATCATATGAAGACATTTATTATCACATAGTTTTTTGGCTCCTTTTAAAATCATAATGAAATCCCCAAATGGCCCTGAGCAAAAGTTTACCTACCCTTGAATGTTTGGCCTTGTTACAGACACACAAGGTGACACGCACAGGTTAAAATGGCAATTAAAGGTTAATTTCCCACACCTGTGGCTTTTTACATTGCAATTAGTGTCTGTGTATAAATAGTCAGTGAATTGTTAGCTCTCACGTGGATGCACTGAGCAGGCTAGATACTGAGCCAAATTATTAAGTGTTAGAAGAAAAAAATCACAGGGGCAAGATTGAAGACCACCAAATAGACTCCAAATATCAATGTATATTATTGCTACAAGGATTAATATCCAATTCTCACAATCATAAATATCTTGGTATCAGGTGATCCTCAATAATCCTAATAGTAAGTGTAAAATAACACTATATATAGAAAAAGAACAAGAAACGACACCATCAGGTAACCCCTTAGAAACACAGTCTGTTACGGCATCAAACAGTTAAAAATAACTTTATGACATTAGACAATATACTCAATCAAAAAGTTCTCAAAACTGCATGACGTCATCAAATGAAAAAAATTCAGTCTCCATACTGTATATAACAGTTTTTATATAACAAGATACTGAATCATTACTAATAAATTCCCAAATACATAATAGTCCAAGTAATACACAAAGTGCTGAGTACAGTAAATAATTGGCGTGACCAAAAGGAGCTAAAAAGTGCTATTAAGGATCAATATCATATATTATTTAGTGCAAAAAATATATACTCTTATAAATCCACATAAATCATTTATTAATATGATTAATTTAAATAAAATGAAATAAAGTGCAAATATACCTCGTTATATATATTCTGAAAAAGTTTTATTGTAAAAAACCTACAAATCCTGACAGCTTATGGGGCCCACTGTTTATCTCAAAATAGCTGTCTACACGAGTGTAAGGAAAGGCCCTAAATATTACACTGGAATATGGGGCCTACCGCTAACCCCTTAATCTGTGAAATGTATATAATTCTAAGACCACACTAACATCTTATATCTAATTATAATATCTCTGAAATAATGTCAAAAGTTATTTTCAGAAAATGATGTCCCGTTTTATAAAATGATCAGTTATTAAGTCCAATATCACAGATATAGTTGTGAGCATGCGGGTTGTTGCTAAAGCTGCGGGCTCGCGTAGCGAGAACCTCAGTTGCTGGCATGGAGCGCCAAAGGCGCTCCTTGCCAGCAACTGCGGACCTTGCAACATTTACGGACTTACGAGAAACAAATACGAGACGCAGAACTTAGAAAAAAAAACATTACGACCTCGCAAAAATACGACCTTACTGCCCGAAACCCGCGCACATGAAAACATTAAAAACACAATAAATACACACAACAAATACATAAAAAGCTTACCCACAGTAAGGGGGGCACCCAGGACCTCGGAAACTGAAGTTACACCTCAATTTCACTCGAAATACAAGAGTTTAGACACCCGAAAATCCCCTAAGTGAGAGAAAAAATGACCACCGAAAAAAAAGAAAATGAGGCTACAGCACTCTAAAGACGCAAAACACCACCAAACACATACGGATTTTCCGAAAAAGACGGACGCGATCCAAGAACAAGGACACCAAATCAGCCACAGACGCATAACACATATTGGGCGCCATTTTACAACACTAACTTACACAATGTGGAAGTACACAGCTACACTAACGGATTTTCTGCGTGCACGCAGCCTATTTACACTACACACTGCACACATTGCTGACACTTACACCTCAGCTCCATAGCACTGAAAACCTACATTGTATGCTGCAGCAACATGAAAACAGATTGTCAGCTCTTCAGCACAATGCTTCCTGCATATATTACTTCAAAATAGGTAACGTATATTCATGTATTATTTTATTAATTATTTCATTAGCATTAGCAAAAAAAAAACAATGGTCATAGCACACAAACAACCAACAGCCTTGCAATGAGCGCCAAAGGCGCTCAGCGCGAGGCTCGCAATGAGTGCCGAAGCATCTTGGAACACAAACAAAATTTATCGGCCTTACAATCTTATTGCCGTCATTTTTTGACGGGCAAGTCGCTAGTAGATATAATAATAAAGAAGTCCTATAGGTATATAACAGTGACATAAATATAAATATCTAAGTATTAACAATAAATCAGTGTAGTCTAATTATAAAGTGCATATAGCAGTGCCAATTATATTCTGATACAGATGATACAAACATGGCCTATTCTCAAGGCCCTACGGGTACTATTGCCGCGGTACGTGGAGCCCACTGTTTACTCAAAGGAACTATCTACACTAAGAAAGAGCTGAATAATACAGTGGTTCTGGGAGCCTGACACTTACACAACGGAACTAAGTCTGCACTGCCCTCCAATGCCAAAGCGCAGTACCAATAAATATATATAATAAGGGCAGTGAAGTGGATGGACAATTCTCTATCTGTGATAAGGCCAGAAACATAAGCATCAAACACAATCCGGCTGTAGTGTTCCAAAAAGTCCATAGTGGGGTCGCCACTCAGACGTCTGTAACACTTAGCATCCAATAGTTGTCTATAAGCTTCTTGTTCGTACATTTTAATAGGCCAGATAACAATGTTGCCACCTTTGTCCGATGACTTTATGGCCACATCCTCCCACTCTCTGATGTCTTTAATAGCTCTGTTTTCTTGTCTGGTTAAATTATATTTAACCTTAGGTCTTAACTGTTCTAATTCTTTTGTGACAAGCGTGATATAAATGTCAACTGCATGACAATTGGCAAGTGTGACTGATTTCACCTT
The DNA here is from genome assembly GCA_027410445.1 of Discoglossus pictus. Lineage (NCBI taxonomy): Eukaryota > Metazoa > Chordata > Amphibia > Anura > Alytidae > Discoglossus > Discoglossus pictus. The sequence goes on from CM050163.1 coordinate 562,000,780, forward strand.
AACCTTGTTGGGTATTACAATTGATTCAGATTCATATAGAGTATATGTACTTAAAGTGGCTGTTTCTTATCAAGTATCCCTCAAAATTTAATTGGCATCTAATGTATAGCTGGTAAAGTTCCTTACATCTGGGGTGGAGGTATTCCTAGAAGATCTCAAAAAATGCCTCTTGATTAACAATTTTCTGAAAAACAAATGTACATCCTTAATTATATCGAAAAAGTTGACAGATTTAGCTGGTGAAAAGGAGAGGCCTTTTTTCAAAACTTCAATTTGTATAGATGTTAAATTTCTAGATGATAAATTGATGACAATTAGTTCATCCAACTTTACCAATTCCCTCTCCTCGACCAATTGGTTCTCTTGGGGAAACGGTCACTACTCCAACGTCACAAAGACACGTGGCTCTCTTCCAAATGGAACATTTGGCTGTAGAAATTATATTTCCTGTAAATATATGATTCAAGTACTGAATATGACAGATAGATTGGGGAGAAAAATTGTTCTTAGGGCTTCTTTAATTGTAATACCTGCGGTGTGATATATTGCCAACGCTGTCCATGAAAGCTTTTGTATGTAGGAATGACCACAAGAAAGTAAAGGAAAAACACTTACATCAGTGGCCAAACATTTTTTGAACAAACATGGTTCTAAGCCCAATATACAGTGTTGGATCCTGCAAAAGGTTGCATTGGGCATTAGAAAGGGTAATTTGGAGCAAGAACTCCTTAAGTCTTGAACCAAATGGATTACCATGCTGGATTCCCATGTACCCAAGGGGTTAAATGACAGTTTGAGTTTTATGATGTATCATTAATAAGTAGAGGAGCCTTTTTTTAAGAACATATACTCTGTTTATAGATAATTCATTTTTATTTTGTTTGTGTTATTTACTTACCAGGAGACTAATATCTCAGCTATTATGCTTCTCTGTGTATTTGAATCTAAACATGATTTAAAGTGATTGCTGTGGGAATATATGTGCATACAATTATGTTTCAGTATCTCATTTTATTTATAGTATGTTCATTCTAATCCAACACTTATGGAGTAGTTCTGAGTGGTACCACTTTACATCATATCAAAAAGTCTTATATATTAACATAATAAGGTATTCTTCCCAGTATAAGAGGTAATCCCCATACATTTATGAATCATGTATTTAATTATAGACCTAATTTCTCTTTCTGGGTTCATATTCTCTTTCAATTACATTTAATTATGTCTTTATCTACTATCCTTCATTCTTATATTTTTATTTCCATTTGATGTATTATATTTTTGTTTATTTGTGATGTATATAATAGTTGTTTTTATATCTTTCTATATGCTTTATCACCAGTGTGGATTTGCTGCACACATATCCAGTCAAGTTAGGGTTAATGTGCATAGATTGGTGTGCTTATAAAGCTCTTCCCTTTCTGTGCAAAGATCTGGCCCAGGAGGAAGCCCCGGCGAAATGTGCGTGACAGCCTTTTTGGATCCAGTGTCTCGCCTTTATGACGTCATCTTCCTGGAATCAGAGTGAACCTGAAGTTATGTATTGCTAATACTTACCCACGAGACTGCACTTTTGCCCCATGCTGTGATCTTCATGTATATAATTTGTGTTATTGTGCTTAGATTGCTTTTATACTGATGGTACTGCGCTTTGGCATTGGAGGGCAGTGCAGACTTAGTTCAGTTTTTTTATAGGCTAAGGTGTAAGTGTCAGGCTCCCAGAACCACTGTATTATTTAGCTCTTTCTTAGTGTAGATAGTTCCTTTGAGTAAACAGTGGGCTCCACGTACCGCGGCAATAGTACCCGTAGGGCCTTGAGAATAGGCCGTGTTTGTATCATCTGTATCAGAATATAATTGGCACCGCTATATGCACTTTATAATTAGACGACACTGATTTATTGTTAATACTTAGACATTTATATTTATGTCACTGTTATATACCTATAGGACTTCTTTATTATTATATCCATACTAGTGAATTGCCCATCAAAAAATTACGGTAATGAAATTGTAAGTGAGCTAAGGGTGTTTGGTGCATATAATGTGGCTGATGTAGCGTCGTTCGTTTTCTATGTCGTGCAAGTTTTTCGGAATATTTGTAGCTGTTTGCTGGGCTTTTTCGTAATATCCGTAGCTGTTTGGTGATGTTTTGCGTGTTTATGGTAGTGTTTTGCGTGTTTAGGGACCTTTACCCTAGTTTTCGTTTTGTTCAGCGGCCATTTTTTCTCTCACTTAGGTGATTTTCGGGTCTCTAAACTCCGAAATTTGTGGTTAAATGGAGGTGTAACTTCACTTGCAGAGGTCCTCGGTGCCCCCCCCCCTTGCTGTGAGTAACCTTTTTATGTGTTTGTTGTTTGTATTTGTTGTGTTTGTAATGTTTTTGGGGTTGCGCTGGTTGCGTCCTTGTTTTCTAATCTCGTAGGTGTTTTTCGGCAAATACGTAGGTGTTTGGTGGTGTTTTGCGTCTTTAGACTGCTGTAGCCTCGTTTTCGTTTTTTTAGTGTCTAAACTCTTTTAATTTTGAATTAAATTTAGGTGTAACTTTAGTTTTCGAGGTCCTGGATGCTCCCTCTTCCTGTAAGTAAGCTTTTTATGTATTTGTTGTGTTTTTCATGTTTTGATGTGCGCGTGTTGCGGCCGTTTGTTGCAAGGTCGTAATGGGTCGTAACGTGTCTCGTATTTTGTTTGCGTTACAACGTAAATTTTGCGAGGGTCGTAGTTGCTGGCAAGGAGCGCCTTTGGCCTTTGGCGCTCCTTGCCAGCAACTGCGACCCTCGCTTCGACCTTAGTGGCCGTTTTTTGCAAGGGCGTAATGGGTCGTAATGGGTCGTAACGTGTCTCTTTTTGTTTGCGTAAATTTTGCGAGGGGTTGCAGTTGCTATCTTCGCGAGGGCCACAGGCTCGCTGTGCGAGCCCGCAAGCGTGAGCAACAGCTCGTATGCTCACAACTATATATGTGATAGGACTTCTTTATTATTATATATATTTTGGACTTACTAATTGATCATTTTATTTGCGATTCATAAAACGGGACATCATTTTCCTAAAAAAACCTTTTGATATTATTTCAGAGATATTATAATTAGATATAAGATATTAGTGTGGTCTTAGAATTATATACATTTCACAGATTAAGGGGTTAGCGGTAGGCCCCATATTCCAGTGTAATATTTAGGGCCTTTCCTTACACTCGTGTAGACAGCTATTTTGAGATAAACAGTGGGCCCCATAAGCTGTCAGGATTTGTAGGTTTTTTACAATAAAACTTTTCCGGAATATATATAACGAGGTATATTTGCACTTGCACTTTATTTCATTTTATTTAAATTAATTAATCATATTAATAAATTATTTATGTGGATTTATAAGAGTATATATTTTTTGCACTAAATAATATATGATATTGATCTTTAATAGCACTTTTTAGCACATTTTGGTCACGCCAATTATTTACTGTACTCAGCACTTTGTGTATTATTTGGACTATTATGTATTTGGGAATTTATTAGTAATGATTCAGTTCTTTGTTATATAAAAACTGTTATATACAGTATGGAGACTGAAAATGTTGCATTTGATGACGTCATGTAGTTTTGAGAACTTTTTAAGTGAGTATATTGTCTAATGTCATAAAGTTATTTTTAACTGTTTGATGCCGTAACAGACTGTGTTTCAAAGGGGTTACCTGATAGTTACTTTGGTGTATTTTCTTGTTCTTTTTCTAAATATAGATACTGGGGAGCAGAATAGAACTGTCGAAAGACCTGCGTAACAAGGTAATGGAACCTCATAATGATGGAAAGGATATAAAAAGATATGCAAAGCCTTGAAAATGCCAGTCAGTACTGTGCAATCGCTTATTAAGAAGTGGACAATTTGGGGATCTCTTGATACCAAGAAAGATTTCAGTCTCAGCTGCCAGAAGAATTGTTCAGAATACAAAGAAAAACCCACAGGTAACCTCAAGAGAAATACAGGCTGTCCTGGAAAAAGACGGTGTGGTTGTTTCAAGTAACACAATACAACGATAGTTGTACAAAAATGAGCTGTATGGTCGAGTTGCCAGAAAGAAGCCTTTACTGCGCCAATGCCACAAAACAGCCTGGTTATAATATGCCCGACAACACCTTGACACGCCTCACAGCTTCTGGCACACTGTAATTTGGAGTGACGAGACCAAAATAGAGCTTTAATGGCATAACCATAAGCGCTAAGTTTGGAGAGGGATCAACAAGTGAAAAGAATACCATCACCACTGTGAAGCATGGTGGTGGCTCACTGATGTTTTGGGAGGGTGTGAGCTCTAAAGGCACAGGGAATATTTTGAAAATTGCTGAGAAGATGAAAGAAGCATGTTATCAGAAAACACTGGCAGACAATTTGCATTCTTTTGTACGAAGGCTGCACATGGACGCACTTTTGGACTTTCCAGCATGACAATGACCCTAAGCACAAGGCCAAGTTGACCCTCCAGTGGTTACAGCAGAAAAAAGTGAAGGTTGTGGAGTGGCCATCACAGTCTCCTGACCTTAATATCATCGAGACAGTCTGGGGAGATCTCAATCGTGAGGTTCTTGGAAGACGACCAAAGACTATGCATGACCTGGAGGCATTTTGCCAAGACGAATGGGCAGCTATACCACCTGCAAGAATTAGGGGCCTCATAGACAACTATTACAAAAGACTGCGCGCTGTCATTGATGTTAAAGGTGGCAATACACAGTATTAAGAACTAAGGGTATGCAAACTTTTGATCAGGGCCATTTGGGTGATTTCTGTTATTATTATGATTTAAAAAGGAGCCAAACACGTATGTGATAATAAATGGCTTCATATGATCACTATCCTTCAATAAAAGACACAATCAGTCATATTTACAAAATAAATGCCAAAATTTCACAATTTCCGCCAGGGTATGCAAACTTTTTTTTTAACAAATCGTTTAATTAGGCAGAGGTATATCAATGGACAGCATGCAAATGTACAATAGGTCAAGTCCAATTAGTATTTAGACAAACCAATTACTAAAACAGCATGTTAGCTATCCAGAACAAAATTCCCCATTGTAAGTAAACAACAAATTTTAATTCCATGGGGATGGATATTATTATCATCAAGATCATCTATTTACCAGAGCCAATTTTTACGTTTTACAAGATATAACATACAAGATTAACATGCATTATACATTATTTTATGTTCGATTAACTTTTAGAGAAAAGAAAAAGGAGAAAGAAAATAACTTACCGTAGTTTGATGCTGGAGCTCCAGGATTATCCTCTCTTTAGTCCGTTTGCTCATTTCCAACCACCACATCCGGGGATCCTTCATCGTCGTGGGCCAGCCAAAAAAGAAAGAATAGGGACCTGCTCACCCTCCAACCCACCCAGTATTCTGTCAGGCAATTTCAGCCAGGGAGACCAGATATCCAAAAATGTAGGAATCGTGTCATCTAGAAGGTGTGTTAATCATTCATTTATGAAAATAAAGTTTAATTTACTTTTAACTGCTTGCAGACTTAGTATGTCCGACTTCCACTATCTAGCAATGTGGCTTTCAGAGGCCAACATTAGAATTTGCAAAAGGAGATTATGGTTTGAGGATATTTGTCCGACTGGAAGACCTAGAAGACTCACCTTGATATCCATGTTAATTCTGGAACTAAAAATATTGGACGCCAGGGAGACAACTCCTTCCCATAAGTGTTTTACTTTAGGGCACGTCCACCAAATGTGTATAAAAGTGCCTGTGTTACCACATTCCCTAAAGCAATGATGATTTATTACTACTGTTAGTACACAAAAGTATAGTATAGTATAGTATAGTATAAGACAGGGCAAAATATTTATCTTTACAGCATTTATCCTACCCAATCAAGAGATTTTACCCCTAGACCATCTTTGCAGATCTAGTCTCAGATCGTTATACAGGGCTGCAAAATTGGCTTTATATAGATCTGGTATTCGTCTGGTTATTTAGACCCCCAGGTACATAATGTGCGACTTAGGCCATGTGAAATTATAGCTTTAAGCAACTTAATTTCAGACTGGGCCATTGAGATGGCCAAAACTTGTGACTTAGCCACAAATATTTTTAATCCCGAAAGATCTCCAAAACCCTCCAATGTTTGCAATAGTGCAGGGACTGTGGTGGCAGGCTCCGTAAGAGAGCAAAGCATGTCATCCGCAAAGAAACAGCATTTAAAGTGGTGGTGTCCAGTTCTGATTCCCTGCATGTTAGAGTTGGCTTTTATAGACTGAGCGAAAGGTTCTATGGCTAAGGCAAACAATAAGGGTGAGAGGGGACACCCCTGTCTGGTACCCCGTTGAATCTCAATGTGTGCCATTGAGTCCCCTGGTAGCTTTAGGATGGCCCTTGGGGATCTATAATAAGTCTCAATCAGGTTCATAAAATGTCCACTGAAACCAGATTTTGCTAAAACAGCTTTACGGTATGGCCATTCTAAAGTGTTGAAGGCTTTCTCTATATCTAAGGCCAACAAGCCCGTCGGCATCCGCTTTTGCGTAGCCCAGTCTATACAGTTTAATATTCATCTAATATTATCTCTCGTTTGCCTGTAGGGGATAAAACCTGTCTGATCTTTGTGGATGATTCTAGGTAGAAACTGAGCTATCCTGTTAGCCATTAATTTAGCCAATATTTTAATGTCTCCATTTAGGAGGGAAATGGGACAGTAGTTTTTAATTTTAAGTGGGTCCCGGCCTTCTTTGGGAAAAAAATCATATCCGTCTGATTTAATTCTTGGGGCATAGGGTGGCCCTCCAAAATTAATAGATGTGTTAAATGTGGGGTTAAAAGATCTCAAAATTTTTTATAATACATAGGGAAGCATCCATCCGGACCTGGGGCCCTCCCACTCTTTAACCCGGGTATAGTTTTGTTAACTTCAGCTTCCATGACATTAGAGTTAAGTAGGCCCAACTCCTGTGTGGAGAGTGGGTACTTCGCAAGCGTTTAGAAAGGCAAATCTCTGTTGTTCCTGATTATGCGAGGAGGAAGAATACATTTTCTTAAAGAAATCCCAAAATGCTTTTTGTATATTATTAGGGCTAGCCGTGACATCATCGGCTGAACTCGGAAGATTTTTGATTGAGAAATGAAATGTTACTCTTTATTTTTTTAGCTAGTAAGGTGTCAGTCTTATTTGCCCTAGAATAAAACTTAGGATTTGTCCACCTAATCGCCCTCTCCGTGTGATTTGATAAAATTAAATCAAGCTCACCTTATCAATTTGCTGGCGTTGTAATTTAGATGGGTGTTGTTGATTTAATTTTTGTAGCTCGATCAGGTCTTTCTTTAGCGACTCCTCACTTAGTCTTGATGGTTTTTACCTGTTGATGCTAGCTTTATGAGTGAGCCCTTACAAAGGCCTTATGGGCCACCCAAATCCATCCCATGCTAGATTCTTGATTAATATTGGTCGAGAAGAGCAGCTCAATATCTCAAGCTATTTGTTCCTCGTCCAAAGGATTAGATAGGATTCTTTCATTAAGCCGCCACTCATATGGTGGTCTAGACTTTTGGCCCAGATCTACTGATAAGCTAACTTGAGAGTAGTCAGACCACGGGCACGGATGGATGTCTGCAGTATCTACCCGATCTGATAAGGTATTATCAATTATTATAGATTCAATTCGAGAATCGGACCCATGTACTGGAAAATAGAAGATGTATCCCCTCTCGCCCTGATGTAGCAGTCTCCATACATCTAACAAATGAAGTTCTGTAAGTGGGGAATGAATTTGCCTAAGCTTGTTAGAAAACCTGCCACCACCAGTCCATCACCTTTACCTTCATCTTCTTTAGCAAGGCAGTGGTCGTCCTGGAGGTGTGTTTGGGGTCGTTATCATGTTGGAAAACTGCCCTGCGGCCCAGTCTCCAAAGGGAGGGGATCATGCTCTGCTTCAGTATGTCACAGTACATGTTGGCAATATGATAATGGCCCCAAACACATCTCCAAGACGACCACTGCCTTGCTAAAGAAGCTGAAGGTAAAGTTGATGGACTGGCCAAACATGTCACCAAGCATCTGTGGGGCATCCTCAAACGGAAGGTGGGGGAGTGCAAGGTCTCTAAGATCCACCAGCTCTGTGATGTCATCATGGAGGAGTGGAAGAGGACTCCGGTGGCAACCTGTGAAGCTCTGGTGAACTCCATGCCCATGAGGGTTAAGTCAGTGCTGGAAAATAATGGTGGCCACACAAAATATTGACACTTTGACCCAATGTGGACATTTCCACTTAGGGATGTACTCACTTTCGTTGCCAACGGTTTAGACATTAATGGCGGTGTGTTGAGTTATTTCGAGGTGACAGCAAAGGCCATGGCCTCTGTGCTTTGCACCAGCGGAAGCTCCGTCTCTGTCCTGCTCTTATTCCTCGGAACTCAAACATCACTTTGTCTTATGCAGAAAAGTAATGGCAACCTGAAACACCATAGCACGTCATGATTCTCCCCAATTTCTTTATTTAAACTCCTTCCCCTAGAATCACAGGCAGTAAATATAGGTTGATACAGTACTTGCTAAAAATTTAAATTGCAACACCTCTTTTTCTTACTATATGAAGCAAATAAAACATTTCTTGTAAATTCGAATTCTTAAATCTAATAGGTTTATTACGAACCGAATGTGTTTCCTGAAAAAGAAATACATCAGCTTTTGGTTCGTCCCGTCATCTTTGTGCTTCGGTAGGTTCAACCTATGAATATTATGGGAAAAATAGTTATTGTCATAAAACTTTAATTCAAACATCAAATGAATTCTTAAAATCCAAACATTTGCCCTAAAATTGCCCCTATAGGGAACATCATCCATCTCACCCTCCCAATCCAATGATGACCCTAACCCTACATGATTTATATTGGAAATATCAATGGATTTATAAAAAATGTCTATCCTGTCTTCCTCTCTCTCTCTGTGTCTCCTTTCTCTCCCCCTCCTCCTCCTCTCCCCTCTCTCGAATGTCTATCCCTCTCACCCACTCCATCCGTCTCTTTCTTTCTCTCTCTCCCTCACACTCTCCTGTCTCTCTAATGGCTTTCCCTCTCTCTTGTCTCTCTCTCTGTGTCTCTCCATCTCTCTCTCTAATGTCTCTCCCTCTCTCCTCTCTCTCTCTGTCTCCCCCTCTCTTTCTCTGTGTGTCTCTCCTCTTTCTGTGTGTGTGTCTCTCTCCCCTCTCCTCTCTGTGTGTGTCTCTCCTCTCCCCTGCTTTCTCTCTCTTTCTCTCCTCTCTGTGTGTGTCTCTCCTCTCCCCTCCCTGTGTGTCTCTCTCTTCTTTTGCTCTCGTTCTCTCACTCTCCCCTTCCTGTCTCTCTCTCTCTCCCCCTGTCCCCCCGTGTGTATCTCTCTCGTCTCCCCCTCTCCTCCCTGTGTGTCTCTCTCTTCTTTTGCTCTCGTTCTCTCACTCTCCCCCTCCTGTCTCTCTCTCTCTCCCCCTGTCCCCCCGTGTGTATCTCTCTCTCCTCTCCTCCCTGTGTGTCTCTCTCTTCTTTTGCTCTCGTTCTCTCACTCTTCCCCTCCTGTCTCTCTCTCCCCCTGTCCCCCCGTGTGTATCTCTCTCTCCTCTCCCCCTCTCCTCTCTGTGTATCTCTCTCCTCTCCCCCCTCTCCTCTCTGTGTGTGTCTCTCTCTCTCCTCTCCCCCTCCTGTCTCTCTTTCTCCCCCTCTCCCCTCCTGTCTCTCTCTCTCCCCCTCTCCTCTCTGTGTGTCTCTCTTCTTTTGCTCTCGTTCTCTCACTCTCCCGTCCTCTTTCTCTCCCCCTCTCCTCTCTGTTTGTCTCTCTCTTCTTTTGCTCTCGTTCTCTCTCTCTCCTCTCTCTGTGTCTCTTTCTCCCCCTCCTGTCTTTCTCTCTCTCCCCCTCTCCTCTCTGTGTGTGTCTCTCTCTCCCCCCCTCTCCTCTCTGTGTGTATCTCTCTCTCTCCCCCTCTCCTCTGTGTGTGTCTCTCTCTCTCTCCCACTCTCCTCTCTGTGTGTCTCTCTCTCTCTCCCCCTCTCCTCTCTGTGTGTCTCTCCCCCCCTCTCCTCTGTGTGTCTCTCTCTCTCTCCCCCTCTCCTCTCTGTGTGTCTCTCCCCCCTCTCCTCTCTGTGTCTCTCTCTCTCCCCCTCCCTCCCTGAGTGTCTCTCTCGTCTTTTGCTCTCATTCTCACTCTCCCCCTCCTGTCTCTCTCTCTCCCCCCTCTCCTCTCTGTGTGTCTCTCCCCCCCTCTCCTCTGTGTGTCTCTCTCTCTCCCCCCTCTCCTCTCTGTGTGTCTCTCTCTCCCCCTCTCCTCTCTGTGTGTCTCTCTCTCCCCCCTCTCCTCTGTGTGTGTCTCTCTCTCTCTCCCCCTCTTCTCTGTGTGTGTCTCTCTCTCCCCCCTCTCCTCTGTGTGTGTCTCTCTCTCTCTCCCCCTCTCCTCTCTGTGTGTCTCTCTCTCCCCCTCTCCTCTGTGTGTGTGTGTCTCTCTCTCCCCCCTCTCCTCTCTGTGTGTCTCTCCCCCCCCTCTCCTCTGTGTGTCTCTCTCTCCCCCCTCTCCTCTCTGTGTGTATCTCTCTCTCCCTCCCTCCCTGTGTGTCTCTCCCCCCATCTCCTCTGTGTGTCTCTCTTCTTTTGCTCTCATTCTCACTCTCCCCTCCTGTCTCTCTCCCCCTCCCTGTGTGTCTCTCTCTTCTTTTGCTCTGGTTCTCTCACTCTCCCCTCCTGTCTCTCTCTTTCTCTCCTCTCTGTGTGTCTCTCTCCCCCCTCTCCTCTGTGTGTGTGTCTCTCTCTCCCCCTCTTCTCTGTGTGTCTCTCTCTCCCCCCCTCTCCTCTGTGTGTGTCTCTCTCTCTCCCCCCTCTCCTCTCTGTGTGTCTCTCTCTCTCCTCCCTCTCCTCTCTTTGTCTCTCTCTCTCTCTCCCCCTCTCCTCTCTGTGTGTCTCTCCCCCCCTCTCCTCTCTGTGTGTGTCTCTCTCCCCCCTCTCCTCTCTGTGTGTATCTCTCTCTCCCCCTCTCCTCCCTGTGTGTCTCTCTTTTCTTTTGCTCTCGTCCTCTCACTCTCTCCCTCCTGTCTCTCTCTCCCTCCCTCCCTGTGTCTCTCTCTTCTTTTGCTCTGGTTCTTTCACTCTCCCCTCCTGTCTCTCTCCCCCTCTCCTCCCTGTGTGTCTCTCTTTTCTTTTGCTCTCGTCCTCTCACTCTCTCCCTCCTGTCTCTCTCTCCCTCCCTCCCTGTGTCTCTCTCTTCTTTTGCTCTGGTTCTTTCACTCTCCCCTCCTGTCTCTCTCCCCCTCTCCTCTCTGTCTCCCCCTCTCTTTCTCTGTGTGTCTCTCCTCTCTCTGTGTGTGTCTCTCCTCTCCCCTGCTTTCTCTCTCTTTCTCTCCTCTCTGTGTGTGTCTCTCTCCCCCTCCCTCCCTGTGTGTCTCTCTCTTCTTTTGCTCTTGTTCTCTCACTCTCCCCTCCTGTCTCTCTCTTTCTCTCCTCTCTGTGTGTGTCTCTCCTCTCCCCTCCCTCCCTGTGTGTCTCTCTCTTCTTTTGCTCTCGTTCTCTCTCTCTCCCCTTCCTGTCTCTCTCTCTCCCCCTCTCCTCTCTGTGTGTGTCTCTCTCTCCTCTCCCCCCTCCTGTCTCTCTTTCTCCCCCTCTCCTCTCTGTGTCTCTCTCTCTCCCCCTCTCTTCTCTGTCTCCCCCTCTCTTTCTCTGTGTGTCTCTCCTCTTTGCCTCTTTCTGTGTGTGTGTCTCTTCCCCCTCTCCTCTCTGTGTGTGTCTCTCTCTCCCCCCTCTCCTCTCTGTGTGTATCTCTCTCTCCCCCTCTCCTCCCTGTGTGTCTCTCTTTTCTTTTGCTCTCGTTCTCTCACTCTCTCCCTCCTGTCTCTATCTTTCTCTCTCTCTCTCCTCTCCCCTCCCTGTGTCTCTCTCTTCTTTTGCTCTGGTTCTCTCACTCTCCCCTCCTGTCTCTCTCTTTCTCTCCTCTCTGTGTGTGTCTCTCTCTCTCTCCCCCTCCCTCCCTGTGTGTCTCTCTCTTCTTTTGCTCTCGTTCTCTCTCTCTCCCCTTCCTGTCTCTCTCTCCCCCCTCTCCTCTCTGTGTCTCTCTCTCTCCTCGTGTCTCTCCCCCCTCTCCTCTGTGTGTGTCTCTCTCTCTCCCCCCCTCTCCTCTCTGTGTGTGTGTCTCTCTCTCTCCCCTCTCCTCTCTGTGTGTGTCTCTCTCTCTCCCCCTCTCCTCTCTGTGTGTCTCTCTCTCTCTCCCCCTCTTCTCTGTGTGTGTCTCTCTCTCCCCCCTCTCCTCTTTGTGTGTCTCTCTCTCTCTCCCCCTCTTCTCTGTGTGTGTCTCTCTCTCCCCCCTCTCCTCTTTGTGTGTGTCTCTCTCTCTCCCCCTCTTCTCTGTGTGTCTCTCTCTCTCCCCCCTCTCCTCTGTGTGTGTCTCTCTCTCCCCCCCTCTCCTCTCTGTGTGTCTCTCTCTCTCCTTCCTCTCCTCTCTGTGTGTCTCTCTCTCCCCCCCCCCTCTCCTCTGTGTGTGTCTCTCTCTCCCCCCCTCTCCTCTGTGTGTGTCTCTCTCCCCCCCTCTCCTCTCTGTGTGTCTCTCTCTCCCCCTCCCTCCCTGTGTGTCTCTCTTCTTTTGCTCTCATTCTCACTCTCCCCTCCTGTCTCTCTCCCCCTCTCCTCCCTGTGTGTCTCTCTTTTCTTTTGCTCTCGTTCTCTCACTCTCCCCTCCTGTATCTCTCTCTCCCTCCCTCCCTGTGTCTCTCTCTTCTTTTGCTCTGGTTCTCTCACTCTCCCCTCCTGTCTCTCTCTTTCTCTCCTCTCTGTGTGTGTCTCTCTCTCTCCCCCTCCCTCACTGTCTCTTTCTTCTTTTGCTCTCGTTCTCTCACTCTTTCCTCCTGTCTTTCTCCCCCCCCTCTCCTCTCTGTGTGTATCTCTCTCTCCTCTCTCCCTCTCCTCTCTGTGTGTCTCTCTCCCCCCCTCTCCTCTCTGTGTGTATCTCTCTCTCCTCTCTCCCTCTCCTCTCTGTGTGTCTCTCTCCCCCCCTCTCCTCTCTGTCTCTCTCTTTCTCTCCTCTCTGTGTCTCTCTCTCTTCTTTTGCTCTCGTTCTCTCACTCTCCCCTCCTGTTCTCTCTCTCTCCCCCTCTCCTCTATGTGTGTGTCTCTCTCTCTCTCCCTCTCCCTGTGTGTATCTCTCTCTCCCCCTCCCTCCCTGTGTCTCTCTCTTCTTTTGCTCTCGGTGACGAAGTGCCCTTCGCCACTTTGTCTTGGAGAGGACTGTTTGCCAGGCTCCTGCCCTGCGACTATGGCCCTGGGACATATTGCCCTTTAAACACAGTATTCGGCCATACCAGAGTGTATGTCACTCATTCTGGCCCTTTACATACAGGGGGGGGGGGGGGGGGGGGTCATTCGGTACTTGCCCTGTGGTAGCGGTGATACCCCGGATAGCTATGCCATGGAGCCCATTCATATAATGAAAGACTATGGGAAAGACTTTAGCTACATGGCAATTGAACTGTGTGAAGAGGATCTGAGCGCTATTCGGTGGTTTTGTGCGCTCAGATCCCAGCTATCTGGGGATATGGGAAATGTGAGTAAATGTGAATTGCAGTAATGCTGATGGGTTGTCCTCCTTGGAGGAGAGGTCTTCCCCACACGATCCTGGATGCTGGAGATTCATACAGGGTGGAAGGAAGACCTCTCCTCCAAGGAGAGTACATCAGGAACAAGGGTTCAGTAGTTTAAAGCTCCAGGGAGTATGCAAAGCATAGCAATCCCCAGTATGATATAGCAATCCCCTCCAAGAACGAGACAAGGCTACGTTTTGAAGAGTCAAGGAGCACTCTCTTGATGGCACACCCAGCCTGGTTTTTATTACAGTCAGGTAAACAGAACACACCCAGGGGAAGGTATAAACAACCAATAACATAATTGTAACGCCCACAGTTTCCCTCCCCTCCTGCTTGGGAGATAATTGAGTTTATTACTGTATCTACTCAATTATCTCCCAGCTAAACTTACACATTTTTATCCATTTTTATAACTTTATGATTTTACATAGTACATAAATAAATCTTACATTTTTTATGAACAACATAAATTGTGGAACAACATATAAAAAAATGGCATGAATCAGAACATGGGTTCAAAAGTTAGTAAAAGTATCTTTTACACATAACACACAGACATTTCACATATCCCCCATAGTTGGCCACACAATACACATAGAGGGACAATAGGTGGGTCACACCTCCCTGAGGCTACCTGGCAACTTTGATACAATCAGACATGGATTAGATCATCCTTCTTTGTTCTTATGTCTGAGAATGAAAACACTTTATACAATAGACTTCCTTATCTTATGAGGGGTCTCTGTAACAGGATTATCTCCCATGCCAAGGTCTGCAATAGTATGGGCTAATATTCTGCAGAGCATAAACCAACATACATACAGTATAATAGTAGGATCATATATTAACCATAATAATCATAAAACAGAGTAAAACAGTGATGGGTTCCGTTACACTCTCGTTCTCTCACTCTCCCCTCCTGTCTCTCTCTCTCTCCTCTCCCCTCCCTGTGTGTTTCTCTTCTTTTGCTCTCGTTCTCTCACTCTCCCCCTCCTGTCTCTCTCTTCTTTTGCTCTCGTTCTCTCACTCTCCCCCTCCTGTCTCTCTCTTCTTTTGCTCTCGTTCTCTCACTCTCCCCTCCTGTCTCTCTCCCCCTCTCCTCTCTGTGTGTGTCTCTCTCTCCCCCCTCCCTCCCTGTGTGTCTCTCTCTTCTTTTGTTCTCGTTCTCTCACTCTCCCCTCCTGTCTCTCTCTTTCTCTCCTCTCTGTGTGTGTCTCTCTCCCCCTCTCCTCTCTATGTGTATCTCTCTCTCTCTCCCCCTGTGTGTCTCTCTTTTCTTTTGCTCTCGTTCTCTCACTCTCCCCCTCCTGTCTCTCTCTCTCTCCTATCTGTGTGTCAATCTCTCTCTCTCCCCCTCTCCTCTCTATGTGTATCTCTCTCTCTCTCCCCCTGTGTGTCTCTCTCTTCTTTTGCTCTCGTTCTCTCACTCTCCCCCTCCTGTCTCTCTCTCTCTCCTATCTGTGTGTCAATCTCTCTCTCTCCCCCTCTCCTCTCTGTGTGTCTCTCTCTTCTTTTGATCTCGTTCTCTCACTCTCCCATCCTGTCTCTCTCTTTCTCTCCTCTCTGTGTGTCTCTCTCTCTCTCCCCCTCTCCTCTCTGTGTATCTCTCTCTTCTTTTGATCTTGTTCTCTCACTCTCCCCTCCTGTCTCTCTCTTTCTCTCCTCTCTGTCTCTCTCTCTCTCCCCCTCCCCCTGTGTCTCTCTCTTCTTTTGCTCTCGTTCTCTCACTCTTCCCTCCTGTCTCTCTCTTTCTCTCCTCTCTGTGTGTCTCTCTCTCTCTCCCCCTCCCTCTGTGTCTCTTTCTTCTTTTGCTCTCGTTCTCTCACTCTCCCCTCCTGTCTCTCTCTTTCTCTCCTCTCTGTGTGTCTCTCTCTCTCTCCCCCTCTCCTCTCTGTGTATCTCTCTCTTCTTTTGATCTTGTTCTCTCACTCTCCCCTCCTGTCTCTCTCTTTCTCTCCTCTCTGTGTGTCTCTCTCTCTCTCCCCCTCTCCTCTCTGTGTATCTCTCTCTTCTTTTGATCTTGTTCTCTCACTCTCCCCTCCTGTCTCTCTCTTTCTCTCCTCTCTGTGTGTCTCTCTCTCTCTCCCCCTCTCCTCTCTGTGTGTCTCTCTCTTCTTTTGATCTCGTTCTCTCACTCTCCCCTCCTGTCTCTCTCTTTCTCTCCTCTCTGTGTGTCTCTCTCTCTCTCCCCCTCCCCCTGTGTCTCTCTCTTCTTTTGATCTCGTTCTCTCACTCTCCCATCCTGTCTCTCTCTTTCTCTCCTCTCTGTGTGTCTCTCTCTCTCTCCCCCTCCCCCTGTGTCTCTCTCTTCTTTTGCTCTCGTTCTCTCACTCTTCCCTCCTGTCTCTCTCTTTCTCTCCTCTCTGTGTGTCTCTCTCTCTCTCCCCCCTCCCTCTGTGTCTCTTTCTTCTTTTGCTCTCGTTCTCTCACTCTCCCCCTCCTGTCTCTCTCTTTCTCTCCTCTCTGTGTGTCTCTCTCTCTCTTCCCCTCTCCTCTCTGTGTATCTCTCTCTTCTTTTGATCTTGTTCTCTCACTCTCCCCTCCTGTCTCTCTCTTTCTCTCCTCTCTGTGTGTCTCTCTCTCTCTCCCCCTCTCCTCTCTGTGTGTCTCTCTCTTCTTTTGATCTCGTTCTCTCACTCTCCCCTCCTGTCTCTCTCTTTCTCTCCTCTCTGTGTGTCTCTCTCTCTCTCCCCCCTCCCCCTGTGTCTCTCTCTTCTTTTGCTCTCGTTCTCTCACTCTTCCCTCCTGTCTCTCTCTTTCTCTCCTCTCTGTGTGTCTCTCTCTCTCTCCCCCTCCCCGTGTGTCTCTCTCTTCTTTTGCTCTCGTTCTCTCACTCTCCCCTCCTGTCTCTCTCTGTCTCTCCTCTGTGTGTGTCTCTCTCTCTCTCCCCCTCCCTCCCTGTGTGTCTCTCTCTTCTTTTGCTCTCGTTCTCTCACTCTCCCCTCCTGTCTCTCTCTTTCTCTCCTCTCTGTGTGTCTCTCTCTCTCTCCCCCTCCCTCCCTGTGGGTCTCTCTCTTCTTTTGCTCTCGTTCTCTCACACTCCCCTCCTTTCTCTCTCTCTCTCTGTGTGTCTCTCACTCTCCCCTCCTGTCTCTCTCTCTCTCCCCTCCTGTCTCTCTCTCTCTCTCGTCTCTGTGTATTTCTCACTCTCCCCTCCTGTCTCTCTCTCTCTGTGTGTCTCTCACTCTCCCCTCCTGTCTCTCTCTCTCTGTGTGTCTCTCACTCTCCCCTCCTGTCTCTCTCTCTCTCTGTGTGTCTCTCTCCCCCTCTCCTCTCTCTCTCTCTGTGTCTCTCACTCTCCCCCTCCTGTCTCTCTCTCCCTCTCTCTGTATCTCTCTCTCTGTGTGTCTCTCTCTCTGTCTCTCTCTCTCCTCCTCTCTCTGTGTCTCTCACTCTCCCCTCCTGTCTCTCTCTCTCTGTGTGTCTCTCACTCTCCCCTCCTGTCTCTCTCTCTCTGTGTGTGTCACTCTCCCCTCCTGTCTCTCTCTCTCTGTGTCTCTCACTCTCCCCCTCCTGTCTCTCTCTCCCTCTCTCTGTATCTCTCTCTCTGTGTGTCTCTCTCTGTGTGTGTGTCTCTCTCCCCCCCCCCCCTCCTGTCTCTCTCTCTCTCTCTGTGTCTCTCACTCTCCCCTCCTGTCTCTGTCTCTCTCTCTGTGTGTCTCTCTCTTTCTCTCCTCCTGTCTCTCTCTCCCCCTCTCCTCTCTCTCCCCCTCTCCTCCTCTGTGTGTCTCTCTCTCTCTGTGTGTCTCTCACTCTCCCCTCCTGTCTCTCTCTCTCTCTGTGTGTGTGTCTCTCTCTCTCTCTCTGTGTCTCTCACTCTCCCCTCCTGTCTCTCACTCCCCCTCCTGTCTCTCACTCTCCCCTCCTGTCTCTCCCTTTCTCTCCTCTCTGTGTGTCTCTCTCTCTCCCCCCCCCTCCTGTCTCTCTCTCTCTCTCTGTGTCTCTCTCTGTGTCTCTCACTCCCCCTCCTGTCTCTCACTCTCCCCTCCTGTCTCTCTCTTTCTCTCCTCTCTGTGTCTCTCTCTCTCCCCCTCTCCTCTCTCTGTGTCTCTCTCTCTCTCTCTCTGTGTGTCTCTCTCTGTCTCTGTGTGTGTGTCTCTCTGTGTCTCTCCCCCCCCTCCTGTCTCTCTCTCTCTCTCTCTCTGTGTGTGTCTCTCTCTCTCCCTCTCTCTCCCTCCTGTCTCTCTCCCCCCCCCTCCTGTCTCTCTCTCTCTCTCTCCCTCTCTCTCCCTCCTGTCTCTCTCCCCCCCCCCCCTCCTCTCTCTCTCTCTCTCTCTCTGTGTCTCTCTCCCCCCCCTCCTGTCTCTCTCTCTCTCTCTCTCCCTCCTGTCTCTCTCCCCCCCTCCTGTCTCTCTCTCTCTCTCTCCCTCTCTCTCCCTCCTGTCTCTCTCCCCCCCCCCCCCCTCCTCTCTCTCTCTCTCTCTCTCTGTGTGTGTCTCTCACTCTCCCCTCCTGTCTCTCTCTCTCTCTCTCTCCCTCTCTCTCTCTCTCTGTGTGTCTCTTGGCTCGTTTAGAGAATAAAATGGATAACAATAAACATAAATATAATAGTAATTGCTGTAAATGATACAGAGAGAATCATATTGTAAAGTCTGGTGTATATTCATGTGTAATAACAAGGAATGACCACTAGATGGGGTCCTGCTCCTATATATAATGCATCACGTGGGCTCTAGATGCTCTGCAGGAGTTAACACTTCACTAATCTCATTTTAAAGGGCCACTGTAGTCTAACTGACTGGTGCAACTCAAGTGATCTTGGGTGCCATCTGATGCAACTCAAGTGATCTTGGGTGCCATCTGATGCAACTCAAGTGATCTTGGGGACCATTTGATGCAATCCCAGTGATCTTGGGGGCCATCTGGTGCAATTCAAGTGATCTTGGGGACCATTTGATGCAATCCCAGTGATCTTGGGGGCCATCTGGTGCAATTCAAGTGATCTTGGGGACCATCTGATGCAATCCCAGTGATCTTGGGGGCCATCTGGTGCAACTCAAGTGATCTTGGGGACCATCTGATGCAATTCCAGTGATCTTGGGGGCCATTTGGTGCAACTCCAGTGATCTTGGGGACCATCTGGTGCAATCCCAGTGATCTTGGGGACCATCTGGTGCAATCCCAGTGATCTTGGGGACCATCTGGTGCAATTCCAGTGATCTTGGGGCCATCTGATGCAATTCCAGTGATCTTGGGGACCATCTGGTGCAACTCCAGTGATCTTGGGGGCCATCTGGTGCAATCCCAGTGATCTTGGGGACCATCTGGTGCAACTCCAGTGATTTGGGGGACCATCTGGTGCAATCCCAGTGATCTTGGGGACCATCTGATGTAATCCCAGTGATCTTGGGGACCATCTGGTGCAATCCCAGTGATCTTGGGGGCCATCTGGTGCAACTCAAGTGATCTTGGGGGCCATCTGGTGCAACTCAAGTGATCTTGGGGGCCATCTGGTACAACTCAAGTGATCTTGGGGGCCATCTGGTGCAACTCAAGTGATCTTGGGGGACTATCTGGTGCAACTCCAGTGATCTTGGGGGCCATCTGGTGCAACTCAAGTGATCTTGGGGGCCATCTGATGCAATTCCAGTGATCTTGGGGGCCATTTGGTGCAACTTCAGTGATCTTGGGGGCCATCTGGTGCAATTCCAGTGATCTTGGGGACCATCTGGTGCAATCCCAGTGATCTTGGGGGCCATCTGGTGTAATTCCAGTGATCTTGGGGGCCATCTGGTGCAACTCAAGTGATCTTGGGGACCATTTGATGCAATCCCAGTGATCTTGGGGGCCATCTGGTGCAATTCAAGTGATCTTGGGGACCATCTGATGCAATCCCAGTGATCTTGGGGGCCATCTGGTGCAACTCAAGTGATCTTGGGGACCATCTGATGCAATTCCAGTGATCTTGGGGGCCATTTGGTGCAACTCCAGTGATCTTGGGGACCATCTGGTGCAATCCCAGTGATCTTGGGGACCATCTGGTGCAATCCCAGTGATCTTGGGGACCATCTGGTGCAATTCCAGTGATCTTGGGGCCATCTGATGCAATTCCAGTGATCTTGGGGACCATCTGGTGCAACTCCAGTGATCTTGGGGGCCATCTGGTGCAATCCCAGTGATCTTGGGGACCATCTGGTGCAACTCCAGTGATTTTGGGGACCATCTGGTGCAATCCCAGTGATCTTGGGGACCATCTGATGTAATCCCAGTGATCTTGGGGACCATCTGGTGCAATCCCAGTGATCTTGGGGGCCATCTGGTGCAACTCAAGTGATCTTGGGGGCCATCTGGTGCAACTCAAGTGATCTTGGGGGCCATCTGGTACAACTCAAGTGATCTTGGGGGCCATCTGGTGCAACTCAAGTGATCTTGGGGACTATCTGGTGCAACTCCAGTGATCTTGGGGGCCATCTGGTGCAACTCAAGTGATCTTGGGGGCCATCTGATGCAATTCCAGTGATCTTGGGGGCCATTTGGTGCAACTTCAGTGATCTTGGGGGCCATCTGGTGCAATTCCAGTGATCTTGGGGACCATCTGGTGCAATCCCAGTGATCTTGGGGGCCATCTGGTGCAATTCCAGTGATCTTGGGGGCCATCTGGTGCAATTCCAGTGATCTCGGGGGCCATCTGATGCAATTCCAGTGATCTCGGGGACCATCTGGTGCAACTCCAGTGATCTCGGGGGCCATCTGGTGCAATCCCAGTGATCTCGGGGGCCATCTGATGCAATTCCAGTGATCTCGGGGACCATCTGGTGCAACTCCAGTGATCTCGGGGGCCATCTGGTGCAATCCCAGTGATATCGGGGGCTATCTGATGCAATTCCAGTGATCTTGGGGTCTACCTGATGCACTCCAGTGATCTTGGGGACTATCTGGTGCAATTCCAGTGATCTTGAGGCCATCTGGTGCAACTCCAGTGATCTTGGGGGCCACCTGGTGCAATCCCAGTGATCTTGGGGACCATCTGATGCAATTCCAGTGATCTTGGGGACCATCTGATGCAATTCCAGTGATCTTGGGGGCCATTTGGTGCAACTTCAGTGATCTTGGGGGCCATCTGGTGCAATTCCAGTGATCTTGGGGACCATCTGGTGCAATCCCAGTGATCTTGGGGGCCATCTGGTGCAATCCCAGTGATCTTGGGGGCCCTCTGGTGCAATTCCAGTGATCTTGGGGGCCATCTGGTGCATTTCCAGTGATCTTGGGGGCCATCTGATGCAATTCCAGTGATCTTGGGGACTATCTGGTGCAATTCCAGTGATCTTGGGGACCATCTGGTGCAACTCCAGTGATCTTGGGGCCATCTGGTGCAATCCCAGTGATCTTGGGGACCATCTGATGCAATTCCAGTGATTTTGGGGACCATCTGGTGCAATCCCAGTGATCTTGGGGACCGTCTGATGCAATTCAAGTGATCTTGGGGACCGTCTGATGCAATTCCAGTGATCTTGGGGGCCGTCTGATGCAATTCCAGTGATCTTGGGGTCTACCTGATGCAATTCCAGTGATCATGGGGACTATCTAGTCACATTCCAGTGATCTTGGGGACTATCTGGTGCAATTCCAGTGATCTTGGGGCCATCTGGTGCAACTCCAGTGATCTTGGGGGCCATCTGGTGCAATCCCAGTGATCTTGGGGACCATCTGATGCAATTCCAGTGATTTTGGGGACCTTCTGGTGCAATCCCAGTGATCTTGGGGACCGTCTGATGCAATTCCAGTGATCTTGGGGACTATCTGATGCAATTCCAGTGATCTTGGGGGCCATCTGGTGCAATCCAGTGATCTTGGGGACTATCTGATGCAATTCCAGTGATCTTGGGGACCATCTGATGCAATTCCAGTGATCTTGGGGGCCATCTGGTGCAATTCCAGTGATCTTGGGGGCCATCTGGTGCAATTCCAGTGATCTTGGGGACTATCTGATGCAATTCCAGTGATCTTGGGGACCATCTGATGCATTTCCAGTGATCTTGGGGGCCATCTGGTGCAATCCAGTGATCTTGGGGACTATCTGATGCAATTCCAGTGATCTTGGGGTCTACCTGATGCAATTCCAGTGATCATGGGGACTATCTAGTCACATTCGGGGATCTTGGGGACTATCTGGTGCAATTCCAGTGATCTTGGGGCCATCTGGTGCAACTCCAGTGATCTTGGGGGCCATCTGGTGCAATCCCAGTGATCTTGGGGACCATCTGATGCAATTCCAGTGATTTTGGGGACCATCTGGTGCAATCCCAGTGATCTTGGGGACCGTCTGATGCAATTCCAGTGATCTTGGGGACTATATGATGCAATTCCAGTGATCTTGGGGGCCATCTGGTGCAATCCAGTGATCTTGGGGACTATCTGATGCAATTCCAGTGATCTTGGGGACCATCTGATGCAATTCCAGTGATCTTGGGGGCCATCTGGTGCAATTCCAGTGATCTTGGGGGCCATCTGGTGCAATTCCAGTGATCTTGGGGACTATCTGATGCAATTCCAGTGATCTTGGGGACCATCTGATGCATTTCCAGTGATCTTGGGGGCCATCTGGTGCAATCCAGTGATCTTGGGGACTATCTGATGCAATTCCAGTGATCTTGGGGTCTACCTGATGCAATTCCAGTGATCATGGGGACTATCTAGTCACATTCCAGTGATCTTGGGGACTATCTGGTGCAATTCCTGTGATCTCGGGGACTATCTGATGCAATTCCAGTGTTTTTGGGGACTATCTGATGCAATTCCAGTGTTTTTGGGGACTATCTGATGCAATTCCAGTGTTTTTGGGGACTATCTGGTGCAATTCCAGAAATCTTGGGGATGAACTGGAGATCGGGCTAGGGCTAAATATTTAGACAAAAAAATGTAAAAAAATTATTTTGTAACACATGGCACGTTATGGTTCTATAACTCCTTAGCACAGGTCACACGTGTTCTAAGCATGTTCCAATTTCAAATGTAGCTCAGTGCAGACCAACTTTGCCATTTGCCCGTGACTGATCAGAGGACAAGCAGCTGGCCTCTTGTACCAGTCAGATGACAGCTGGTGACTCTTATCAGTGTTAGTTAATGTAATTTCTTCTAATATATGCAGCTGTGTAAGCCATGGGCATTAAACATTTTTTGAGAAAATATGCTTTTTGAAGATGCTGTTTATGAGTGTAGGAATCCATTTTGTGTTTGTCACATCACTTTCTCAGAGCTGCATCATGAGGGTATATGTTATGGCTATGATTGGAGAAATAAGAGAGGGGCAGGGAACAGGCAATAATCCAGAGTCTTTGTTATAATAATTAGATAAGACTTAAATTGACACCACACCCATTCCACCTCACCTTCCAAGTTGCATTCATAGATGCAACCTCCTTACACACAACTTCAGCCAATGTATCATGGATCCCTCCATGATTCATCACTTATTCAGATCGCCTGGTATTTTGGGGCTGGATCTATTGGGTGAGACCAGACATCATACTACAGGATATTTCTGAAGGACACAATTGGCCAAAAGAGGCCGCTCTCACAGTGGTTATCATGTCCGTAGAACTAACCTATTAAGGTTCCTACGATCTCTGATAGGGCGCCTCCATTATTGTTGTTACTGCTCCATCAATATGGAAAACAGTATCGACTATGCGCACAACTATATATGTGATGTCTGATTATCTAAAGCCATGACTAAATTATCTGTAAGCGTCACTCTCTATTCTGACATTACAACAAAATCATAAAAAATAGTTTAGTAGCAAATAAAACAAAATCATATGTAAGGTCCCCTCGAATACTGTGATGTCAGGAGCTAGATGCTTTAATTAGGCATTGGTCATTAAGAAAATTCATAATCAAGGATTTAAAAAAGCAATATTGAATATTACTTTCAAAGATTAAACTCAGCAGCTGCTGCTCTCTATCTACTATAAGGTCCACTGGGGAGGTGGTTTGTCTCTAGAAGACATTGTTACATTTTAGGCACAAGCCTATATCAACACAATGCTCTGCATTAGCTGGAGACTTGCTGTGTTAAAGTGATATTCCTTGGAAATTAGCTTTGGGAGCAGCCTGTGAATGATTATTTGTCCTATTAACTAATAAAATTATTCTTAAAACCCTTTTAGACCTGCCTTGATGACCTTATCTGGGTGGAGACAATCGGCTTGACCACAGGGCAATATTGTATTCTTGAAAGTGAAATTAATATTAAATCTTATTAAAATAACTTATTCCCCTCCATTTTTTTATCATTTAAACCTATATCTCAGAAAAAACTGCCTTGTAACCTTATCGGGGTGGAGACAAATTGGCTTAACCACAGGCAGATATTGTAATCTTTGAAAGTGAATTTAATATTAAATATTGCTATTACAAATCATTAATCAATACATAATTATTATAACTAACTCCCCTTGTTAGCCCGTTCCATTTTCTATAATTTATTTCAGTTTATTTATTGGATATATAGTGTCCGTGTAAATAAGGGAGCGCCCCTAGATTTATCTCAAGCCCTCTTTGTGACATACCCTTAGAATATCTTTTAATTATCGCCCAGATAAGCCATTTGTTCCTCTTATTCCCATGTCTCGGGGATCACCTTTGCCCTCTGAGTCATTTACTGGCCCATAAATTAGACTGGACGCTCCCCCAGTTGGTAAGACCACGAGTATCTGCGTATCACTAAAATCAGACGTGGCCTGTAATGAGAAACGGACAATACTCAGCACTCATATTGATTACCACAGGATTGCAATTAGATACAACTCAGTGCTATGCAGCCCAGCTGTCCGGGGGAGGGGGCGATGGAGCCGGCGATCCCGAGTTATCTGCTCCTGTCCTGGTTTTACGATACATTTGTACAGTAAATTAATAGTACATTTGAATTCACATTTCAATGTCTACATATAGTTGAAAAATGTATTTCCTGCTCAGGATTCAAAAAAATAGTTATTGCACTGCACTCTGGGAAGCGGGGTGGGGACATGTAAATGAGCCCATAATGCATGGTCATTCTTTAATCCACTTTAAACATGGCTCCTTTAAGGCACATGCCTTCTGTATTACATGACTTTATAGCATAGCAAAGAATGGATGATGTATGAGCCACAGACAGGTGTTTCGGTCTTACTGGATCTCATTGGTGTGGGGCTGGTACCTGGGGAGGGGAATAAACCACAAGAAACAACAACACTTCCCAAAAAATCTAATGCATGAGTCAGGCACCAGCCCCACACTGATGAGATCCAAGAGCAAAACAGCTGTCTGTGGGTAGGCTTACTAACTCGTGCATAATCAGAAAGCTATGTAATACAATGAGCATACGACTAAAAGGAGCCATGTATAAAGTGCTATTGGAAAAAAGAGTGATAAAGCATTGTAGGCTAATTTGCATGTCCCCACCCAGTTTCCCAGAGTGCAGTGCAATAACTGTATTTCTGGGACTTCTGAGCAGGAAATAGGTTTTTATACGTCCAAATGTGAGCACAAATGTACTACGTATTTACTCTGTACGGCGGGGGCCTCTATCGCTCCTTGGCCCGCCATTAATCTTAATGATGTTGTCGTATATTATAAAGTTGGTTTCAAGAGTGAGAAGAGTGTGAACCGCGAGGGTACAACGTGCAAGCGACCAGGGGCTAAATCACATGGCTTTGCAAATATGTCATTATTGAAATCTCTGGAAACGGCAGACCATTGGGATACATATATTATTATTAATGATTCACAGCAATGTGATCTAGTACTAGTACTGCCCGCAGATGCCACCACAGAGGAGTCCAGGATAGTTTGATCGGTGTTGGTTGTGCGAGACGCACCAATTGGAGGATTTTACCCCAACATGGCTCACTGGAAGCTCATCATTCAATAGCTGGGGTAGTGGGGCAATATTAGGTTGGGGTTCTGCGGTTGGGCTACGGTGAAGGGGGCCCCCAAAGGCCAGAAAATCACAATCTAGTTTGGCACCAAGCTTGCAGTTCAAGTAGAAGAACATTGTTTAGACCAGTGGTTCTCAGCATCCCGTCCTAGGACCTTATCTGCTGGTCCTCAATGATGGATGAGTAGGATCCCACACGTTAAACCACTGCCATTACTCACAGTTATTGACATACTAGCGAATTGCCCGTCAAAAAATGACGGCAATGAAATCGTAAGGTACCTAATGCTGTTTGGTGTGTAATACTAAAATATATAAGACATTAATAAATGAATATACTTTACCTATTTTGAAGGATTGTGATGAAGAGCTGGCAATCTGTGTTGATGTTGCTGCAGCATTAGTGGTGTGGAGCTGCTGTGTAAGCATGCTGAATGTGTGCAGTGTAACACTGTGCGTGCGCGAGACCAAACCGTTAGCGTAGTCGTGTACTTCCGCATTGGTGTAAAATGGCGAGTAATGTGTGGTATAGGTCTGTATCGGAATATCCGTAGGTGTTTTGTGGTGTTTTGCGAGTTTATAGTGCTGTAGCCTCGTTTTCGTTTTGTTCGGCGGCCATTTTTTCTCTCGCTTAGAATTTTTTTAGTCTCTAAACTGTTTTATTTCGCGTAAAATCGAGGTGTAAGTTGCATTTTTGAGGTCCTGGGTGCTCCCTCTTGGTGTAGGTAAGTTTTTTATGTATGTGCTGTGTGTATGTATTGTGTTTTAAATGTTTGTATGTCGGCGTGTTGCGTCCGATGTTTGCGAGGTCGTAATGTGTGGTAACGTGTTTCGTACGTTGTTTGCGTTCCTCGTAAAATTTAGCGAGTGTCGTAATTTGTGTGTCGTGTTTTTTGAGTAGCGACGTGAATTTTGCGAGTGTCGTAATTTGTGTGTCGTGTTTTTTGAGTAGCGACGTGAATTTTGCGAGGGTTTGAGGCCCTTGCCCAGTGACCTCGCCAGCAACTGAGGCCCTCGCTTCGCGAGGGGCCTCAGTTGCTGACATGGAGCGCCTTCGGCGCTCCATGCCAGCAACTGAGGCCCGTGCCCAGTGACCTCGCCAGCAACTGAGGCCCTCGCTTCGCGAGGGGCCTCAGTTGCTGGCATGGAGCGCCTTCGGCGCTCCATGCCAGCAACTGAGGCCCTTGCCCAGTGACCTCGCTACGCGAGGGCCGCGGCTCGCTGCGCGAGCCGCGGCCCTCGCTTCGCGAGGCCCGCGGCTCGCTACGCGAGGGCCGCGGCTCGCTTTGCGAGCCACGGCCCTCGCTTCGCGAGGGCCGCGGGCTCGCTACGCGAGCCCGCAAGCGTGAGCAACGACTCGTACGCTCACAACTATATATGTGATTATTGATTAATGTATCTGAAATACTCTATTACAGTCAGTACAAAACTGGATGGAAATTGGTGTCATGTAGTCCTATCTGGTTCTGGATCCCACGGGCAGTCCAGATGAGCATCGGAAGGTAAACAACCAGGTCAGAGGGCCCATGAACTCTTCAAATGACTTCTATATTCAATCAAAATTAATATTTTCTATTCTTTTAATGAATATTTTAGTGAAATATATTTTCTTGCTTTATTTTGCCACTCATGCCGCCATTTTGTTTCTCACCCTCTATGATGACCTCCTGCGTTTGGTTTACCTGGTGGGTAGAGCCATGGGAGGAGCCATACACACAGCTGGGCAGGTTACAGTTACAACTTGCCAGCAACTGCGGACCTCGCAAAATTTACGGACTTATGAGAAACAAATACGAGACGCGGGACTTAAAAAAAAACATTACGACCTTGCAAAAATACGACCTAACCGCCCGAAACCTGCGCACATGAAGACATAAAAAACACAATAATTACACACAAGAAACACATAAAAAGCTTACCCACAGCAACGGGGGGCACCCAGGACCTCGGAAACTGAAGTTCCACCTCAATTTAAGTCGAAATACAAGAGTTTAGACACCCGAAAATACCCTAAGCGAGAGAAAAATGACTGCCGAAAAAAACGAATACGCATACGGATTTTCCGAAAAAGACGTACGCGATCCAAGAACAAGGACGCCAAATCAGCCACAGCCGTGTACCACATTAGGCGCCATTTTACAACAGTAACTTACACAATGCGGAAGTACACACCTATACTAACGGCTTCCCCTCACGCACGCAGCCTATTTACACTACACGCTGAGCACATTGCTGACACTTACACCTCAGCTCCACAACACTGAAAACACACATTGTATGCTGCGGCGCCATGAAAACAGATTGTCAGCTCCTCAGCACAATGCTTCCTGCATATATTACTTCAAAATAGATAAAGTATATTCATTTATTATTTGAATAATTATTTCATTAGCATTAGAAAAAAAAAAACAATGCTCATAGCACACAAACAACCAACAGACTCGCAATGAGCGCCGAAGCATCTCGGAACATCAACAAAATTAATCTCTGAACCAAACACCATTACCTGCCCCGCAATCTTATTGCCGTCATTTTTTGACGGGCAAGTCGCTAGTGTAATATATTTTATTCGCCACAGCTCTCCTCCCCTCAGATGTCATGGCTGCCGTCACCGTCTTAAGAGATCTTTCTTCTATTATAGACCAATTCAAATTACCCTGAACATGTCCAGATTCTGATGAGATTCTTGTGATCCTTATTACAATGTATTATTGTCCTTATTTAGTAGTTTCCTTCCTTATTCTGGTAACATGAAGACATTACATATACTGTATAACAGGACATGTGCAAGACATGGGGGCAGCGAGACACGTTCCAGAGCGTTCTTATTAAAGGAACACAAAAAAAGACTTTGAGTCTGACTAAGAGCATAATGAAGCAGAAAAAAAGTAATATGTCTATATTTTAATTAGTAAAAAATACATTTTGCTGCGTCTGCAGGACCCTGGAGGAATCCATGACACAATGCTGGAAGTCTCAGAGCGCCATATACATTTCAAGAGAGTTATTGTTGCAG
Source organism: Discoglossus pictus (assembly GCA_027410445.1). NCBI lineage: Eukaryota > Metazoa > Chordata > Amphibia > Anura > Alytidae > Discoglossus > Discoglossus pictus. Next base: position 562,029,237 of record CM050163.1, read on the forward strand.
TGAATCATGCAAGGGGCCTGCAGAGTGAAGGAGAGGGAATGTCTATATCAGTTTTATCCAATTATCTGTCCCCTCTGTCCACACTTAGGATCCAGCTCCGAGGAAGTGATGCAACAAACACAAAATGGATTCCTCTAATCATAAGAAGAGTCTTCAAAACGTCTGATTTTTCCCACACATTGCGCTATGTCCGCGGCGCACACAGCTGTCAGACATACATGTGCTCGCTGCACTTCCTGTTAGTTCCCAAAAAGTTTAATACGGTTTAATTTAATATTTTTTATGAATATGTCAATTTTTGAATTTAAATTTAAATGCATGAAGTTGCAATCCTTGTCTCTTTAATGTGTCCAGACGCAGGAGCCAGACAGTGGCAGGGACGTAGGAGCCAAAAAAATCTGAGGGGGATAAAGTTATTCAAGAGACAAAAAAAAACATTGCCCAAAAATAAATGACACCAAATTTACCCTCTCCGGCACATTGGAGAAGTGGTTCTTTAAAATACAATAAAAAGGGGAATAGAGAGGGGAAAAGGAAGAATGGAGGGGATGGGTAAGAACATGGGAGAAGAAAGGAGGGAGGGAGGAGAGTGGTTGTAAAGGAGATATATGGATAAGAATAAAAAGAGAGAGACTGGGAAAGAGAGAATGAGAGAAGTGGAGAAGAGAGGCAGAAGGAGAAACGTGGAGGTGAAGAAGGTGGAAATGTGAAGTCATGGGGGTTGGAGGGGAAGAAAAGGAAAGATAGAGAGGAAAGAGCGAGAGTGGAGGGGGGAGAGAAGGAATAGAATAGAGGAAGATGTTAGTGTAGAAGGGGCAGACAGGGGGTCAGCACAGGGTCCATTTTAGTGTAGAAGGGACAGACAGGGGGTCAGCAGAGGGTCCATTTTAGTGTAGAAGGGACAGACAGGGGGTCAGCAGAGGGTACATTTTAGTGTAGAAGGGACAGACAGGGGGTCAGCACAGGGTCCATTTTAGTGTAGAAGGGACAGACAGGGGGTCAGCAGAGGGTACATTTTAGTGTAGAAGGGACAGACAGGGGGTCAGCAGAGGGTCCATTTTAGTGTAGAAGGGACAGACAGGGGGTCAGCAGAGGGTCCATTTTAGTGTAGAAGGGACAGACAGGGGGTCAGCAGAGGGTACATTTTAGTGTAGAAGGGACAGACAGGGGGTCAGCAGAGGGTACATTTTAGTGTAGAAGGGACAGACAGGGGGTCAGCAGAGGGTCCATTTTAGTGTAGAAGGGACAGACAGGGGGTCAGCAGAGGGTACATTTTAGTGTAGAAGGGACAGACAGGGGGTCAGCAGAGGGTCCATTTTAGTGTAGAAGGGACAGACAGGGGGTCAGCAGAGGGTACATTTTAGTGTAGAAGGGACAGACAGGGGGTCAGCAGAGGGTACATTTTAGTGTAGAAGGGACAGACAGGGGGTCAGCAGAGGGTCCATTTTAGTGTAGAAGGGACAGACAAGGGGTCAGCAGAGGGTACATTTTAGTGTAGAAGGGACAGACAGGGGGTCAGCAGAGGGTCCATTTTAGTGTAGAAGGGACAGACAGGGGGTCAGCAGAGGGTACATTTTAGTGTAGAAGGGACAGACAAGGGGTCAGCAGAGGGTACATTTTAGTGTAGAAGGGACAGACAGGGGGTCAGCAGAGGGTCCATTTTAGTGTAGAAGGGACAGACACGGGGTCAGCAGAGGGTACATTTTAGTGTAGAAGGGACAGACAGGGGGTCAGCAGAGGGTACATTTTAGTGTAGAAGGGACAGACGGGGTCAGCACAGGGTACATTTTAGTGTAGAAGGGACAGACAGGGGGTCAGCACAGGGTCCATTTTAGTGTAGAAGGGGCAGACTGGGGGTCAGCAGAGGGTACATTTTAGTGTAGAAGGGACAGACAGGGGGTCAGCAGAGGGTACATTTTAGTGTAGAAGGGACAGACAGGGGGTCAGCAGAGGGTACATTTTAGTGTAGAAGAGACAGACAGGGGGTCAGCAGAGGGTACATTTTAGTGTAGAAGGGACAGACAGGGGGTCAGCATAGGGTACATTTTAGTGTAGAAGGGACAGACAGGGGGTCAGCAGAGGGTCCATTTTAGTGTAGAATGGACAGACAGGGGGTCAGCAGAGGGTCCATTTTATTGTAGAAGGGACAGACAGGGGGTCAGCAGAGGGTACATTTTAGTGTAGAAGGGACAGACAGGGGGTCAGCACAGGGTCCATTTTAGTGTAGAAGGGACAGACAGGGGGTCAGCACAGGGTACATTTTAGTGTAGAAGGGACAGACAGGGGGTCAGAACAGGGTCCATTTTAGTGTAGAAGGGACAGACTAGGGGTCAGCACAGGGTCCATTTTAGTGTAGTAGGGACAGACAGGGGGTCAGCAGAGGGTCCATTTTAGTGTAGAAGGGACAGACAGGGGGTCAGCAGAGGGTCCATTTTAGTGTAGAAGGGGCAGACAGGGGGTCAGCAGAGGGTCCATTTTAGTGTAGAAGGGACAGACAGGGGGTCAGCAGAGGGTACATTTTAGGGTAGAAGGGACAGACAGGGGGTCAGAACAGGGTCCATTTTAGTGTAGAAGGGACAGACAGGGGGTCAGCAGAGGGTACATTTTAGTGTAGAAGGGACAGACAGGAGGTCAGCACAGGGTACATTTTATTGTAGAAGGGACAGACAGGGGGTCAGCAGAGGGTACATTTTAGTGTAGAAGGGGCAGACAGGGGGTCAGCAGAGGGTCCATTTTATTGTAGAAGGGACAGACAGGGGGTCAGCAGAGGGTCCATTTTATTGTAGAAGGGACAGACAGGGGGTCAGCACAGGGTACATTTTAGTGTAGAAGGAACAGACAGGGGGTCAGCAGAGGGTACATTTTAGTGTAGAAGGGGCAGACAGGGGGTCAGCAGAGGGTACATTTTAGTGTAGAAGGGGCAGACAGGGGGTCAGCAGAGGGTACATTTTAGTGTAGAAGGGACAGACAGGGGGTCAGCACAGGGTCCATTTTAGTGTAGAAGGGGCAGACAGGGGGTCAGCAGAGGGTCTATTTTAGTGTAGAAGGGGCAGACAGGGGGTCAGCAGAGGGTCTATTTTAGTGTAGAAGGGGCAGACAGGGGGTCAGCAGAGGGTCCATTTTATTGTAGAAGGGACAGACAGGGGGTCAGCAGAGGGTACATTTTAGTGTAGAAGGGGCAGACAGGGGGTCAGCAGAGGGTACATTTTAGTGTAGAAGGAACAGACAGGGGGTCAGCAGAGGGTACATTTTAGTGTAGAAGGGGCAGACAGGGGGTCAGCAGAGGGTACATTTTAGTGTAGAAGGGGCAGACAGGGGGTCAGCAGAGGGTACATTTTAGTGTAGCAGGGGCAGACAGGGGGTCAGCAGAGGGTACATTTTAGTGTAGAAGGAACAGACAGGGGGTCAGCAGAGGGTACATTTTAGTGTAGAAGGAACAGACAGGGGGTCAGCAGAGGGTACATTTTAGTGTAGCAGGGGCAGACAGGGGTCAGCAGAGGGTACATTTTAGGGTAGAAGGGACAGACAGGGGGTCAGCAGAGGGTACATTTTAGTGTAGAAGGAACAGACAGGGGGTCAGCAGAGGGTACATTTTAGTGTAGCAGGGGCAGACAGGGGTCAGCAGAGGGTACATTTTAGGGTAGAAGGGACAGACAGGGGGTCAGCAGAGGGTACATTTTAGTGTAGAAGGGGCAGACTGGGGGTCAGCAGAGGGTACATTTTAGTGTAGAAGGGACAGACTGGGGGTCAGCAGAGGGTCCATTTTAGTGTAGAAGGGACAGACAGAGGGTCAGCACAGGGTCCATTTTAGTGTAGAAGGGACAGACAGAGGGTCAGCAGAGGGTCCATTTTAGTGTAGAAGGGACAGACAGGGGGTCAGCACAGGGTCCATTTTAGTGTAGAAGGGACAGACAGGGGGTCAGCAGAGGGTCCATTTTAGTGTAGAAGGGACAGACAGGGGGTCAGCACAGGGTCCATTTTAGTGTAGAAGGGGCAGACAGGGGGTCAGCAGAGGGTACATTTTAGTGTAGAAGGGACAGACAGGGGGTCAGCAGAGGGTACATTTTAGTGTAGAAGGGACAGACTGGGGGTCAGCAGAGGGTACATTTTAGTGTAGAAGGGACAGACTGGGGGTCAGCAGAGGGTACATTTTAGTGTAGAAGGGACAGACAGGGGGTCACTAGAGGGTACATTTTAGTGTAGAAGGGGCAGACAGGGGGTCAGCAGAGGGTACATTTTAGGGTAGAAGGGACAGACAGGGGGTCAGCAGAGGGTCCATTTTAGTGTAGAAGGGACAGACAGGGGGTCAGCACAGGGTCCATTTTAGTGTAGAAGGGGCAGACAGGGGGTCAGCAGAGGGTACATTTTAGTGTAGAAGGGACAGACAGGGGGTCAGCAGAGGGTCCATTTTAGTGTAGAAGGGGCAGACAGGGGGTCAGCAGAGGGTACATTTTAGTGTAGAAGGGACAGACAGGGGGTCAGCAGAGGGTCCATTTTAGTGTAGAAGGGGCAGACAGGGGGTCAGCACAGGGTCCATTTTAGTGTAGAAGGGGCAGACAGGGGGTCAGCACAGGGTCCATTTTAGTGTAGAAGGGACAGACAGGGGGTCAGCAGAGGGAACATTTTAGTGTAGAAGGGACAGACAGGGGGTCAGCAGAGGTAACATTTTAGTGTAGAAGGGACAGACAGGGGGTCAGCAGAGGGTCCATTTAAGTGTAGAAGGGACAGACAAGGGGTCAGCAGAGGGTCCATTTAAGTGTAGAAGGGCCAGACAGGGGGTCAGCACAGGGTCCATTTTAGTGTAGAAGGGGCAGACAGGGGGTCAGCCCAGGGTCCATTTTAGTGTAGAAGGGGCAGACAGGGGGTCAGCACAGGGTCCATTTTAGTGTAGAAGGGGCAGACAGGGGGTCAGCACAGGGTCCATTTTAGTGTAGAAGGGACAGACAGGGGGTCAGCACAGGGTCCATTTTAGTGTAGAAGGGACAGACAGGGGGTCAGCACAGGGTCCATTTTAGTGTAGAAGGGACAGACAGGGGGTCAGCACAGGGTCCATTTTAGTGTAGTAGGGACAGACAGGGGGTCAGCACAGGGTCCATTTTAGTGTAGAAGGGACAGACAGGGGGTCAGCACAGGGTCCATTTTAGGGTAGAAGGGGCAGAGAGGGGGTCAGCAGAGGGTCCATTTTAGTGTAGTAGGGCAGACAGGGGGTCAGCAGAGGGTACATTTTAGTGTAGAAGGGGCTGACAGGGGGTCAGCAGAGGGTCCATTTTAGTGTAGTAGGGACAGACAGGGGGTCAGCAGAGGGTCCATTTAAGTGTAGTAGGGACAGACAGGGGGTCAGCACAGGGTCCATTTTAGTGTAGAAGGGACAGACAGGGGGTCAGCAGAGGGTCCATTTTAGTGTAGAAGGGACAGACAGGGGGTCAGCACAGGGTCCATTTTAGTGTAGAAGGGGCAGACAGGGGGTCAGCAGAGGGTCCATTTTAGTGTAGAAGGGACAGACAGGGGGTCAGCAGAGGGTACATTTTAGTGTAGAAGGGACAGACAGGGGGTCAGCAGAGGGTCCATTTTAGGGTAGAAGGGGCAGACAGGGGGTCAGCAGAGGGTACATATTAGTGTAGAAGGGGCAGACAGGGGGTCAGCAGAGGGTACATTTTAGTGTAGAAGGGACAGACAGGGGGTCAGCACAGGGTCCATTTTAGTGTAGAAGGGACAGACAGGGGGTCAGCACAGGGTCCATTTTAGTGAAAAAGGGGCAGACAGGGGGTCAGCAGAGGGTCCATTTTAGTGTAGAAGGGACAGACTGGGGGTCATCACAGGGTCCATTTTAGTGTAGAAGGGGCAGACAGGGGGTCAGCAGAGGTTACATTTTAGTGTAGAAGGGGCAGACAGGGGGTCAGCAGAGGGTACATTTTAGTGTAGAAGGGACAGACAGGGGGACAGCAGAGGGTACATTTTAGTGTAGAAGGGACAGACAGGGGGTCAGCAGAGGGTCCAATTTAGTGTAGAAGGGGCAGACAGGGGGTCAGCAGAGGGTACATTTTAGTGTAGAAGGGAGAGACAGGGGGTCAGCAGAGGGTCCATTTTAGTGTAGAAGGGACAGACAGGGGGACAGCAGAGGGTACATTTTAGTGTAGAAGGGACAGACAGGGAGTCAGCAGACGGTCCATTTTAGGGTAGAAGGGGCAGACAGGGGGTCAGCAGAGGGTACATATTAGTGTAGAAGGGGCAGACAGGGGGTCAGCAGAGGGTCCATTTTAGTGTAGAAGGGTCAGAAAGGGGGTCAGCAGAGGGTCCATTTTAGTGTAGAAGGGACAGACTGGGGGTCAGCACAGGGTCCATTTTAGTGTAGAAGGGGCAGACAGGGGGTCAGCAGAGGGTCCATTTTAGTGTAGAAGGGACAGACAGGGGGTCAGCAGGGGGTACATTTTAGTGTAGAAGGGACAGACAGGGGGTCAGCAGGGGGTACATTTTAGTGTAGAAGGGACAAACAGGGGGTCAGCAGGGGGTCCATTTTAGTGTAGAAGGGGCAGACAGGGGGTCAGCAGAGGGTCCATTTTAGTGTAGAAGGGACAGACAGGGGGACAGCAGAGGGTACATTTTAGTGTAGAAGGGACAGACAGGGGGACAGCAGAGGGTACATTTTAGTGTAGAAGGGACAGACAGGGGGACAGCAGAGGGTACATTTTAGTGTAGAAGGGGCAGACAGGGGGTCAGCAGAGGGTCCATTTTAGTGTAGAAGGGGCAGACAGGGGGTCAGCACAGGGTCCATTTTAGTGTAGAAGGGGCAGACAGGGGGTCAGCACAGGGTCCATTTTAGTGTAGAAGGGACAGACAGGGGGTCAGCAGAGGGTACATTTTAGTGTAGAAGGGGCAGACAAGGGGTCAGCACAGGGTCCATTTTAGTGTAGAAGGGGCAGACAGGGGGTCAGCAGAGGGTACATTTTAGTGTAGAAGGGACAGACAGGGGGTCAGCAGGGGGTACATTTTAGTGTAGAAGGGACAGGCAGGGGGTCAGCCCAGGGTCCATTTTAGTGTAGAAGGGGCAGACAGGGGGTCAGCACAGGGTCCATTTTAGTGTAGAAGGGGCAGACAGGGGGTCAGCACAGGGTCCATTTTAGTGTAGAAAGGGCAGACAGGGGGTCAGCAGAGGGTCCATTTTAGTGTCGAAGGGGCAGACAGGGGGTCAGCACAGGGTCCATTTTAGTGTAGACGGGGCAGACAGGGGGTCAGCACAGGGTCCACTTTAGTGTAGAAGGGACAGACAGGGGGTCAGCACAGGGTCCATTTTAGTGTAGAAGGGACAGACAGGGGGTCAGCAGAGGGTCCATTTTAGTGTAGAAGGGGCAGACAGGGGGTCAGCACAGGGTCCATTTTAGTGTAGAAGGGGCAGACAGGGGGTCAGCACAGGGTCCATTTTAGTGTAGAAGGGACAGACAGGGGGTCAGCACAGGGTCCATTTTAGTGTAGAAGGGACAGACAGGGGGTCAGCAGAGGGAACATTTTAGTGTAGAAGGGACAGACAGGGGGTCAGCAGAGGTAACATTTTAGTGTAGAAGGGACAGACAGGGGGTCAGCAGAGGGTCCATTTAAGTGTAGAAGGGACAGACAAGGGGTCAGCAGAGGGTCCATTTAAGTGTAGAAGGGCCAGACAGGGGGTCAGCAGAGGGTCCATTTTAGTGTAGAAGGGGCAGACAGGGGGTCAGCCCAGGGTCCATTTTAGTGTAGAAGGGGCAGTCAGGGGGTCAGCACAGGGTCCATTTTAGTGTAGAAGGGGCAGACAGGGGGTCAGCACAGGGTCCATTTTAGTGTAGAAGGGACAGACAGGGGGTCAGCAGAGGGTCCATTTTAGTGTAGAAGGGACAGACAGGGGGTCAGCACAGGGTCCATTTTAGTGTAGAAGGGACAGACAGGGGGTCAGCAGAGGGTCCATTTTAGTGTAGTAGGGACAGACAGGGGGTCAGCACAGGGTCCATTTTAGTGTAGAAGGGACAGACAGGGGGTCAGCACAGGGTCCATTTTAGGGTAGAAGGGGCAGAGAGGGGGTCAGCAGAGGGTCCATTTTAGTGTAGTAGGGCAGACAGGGGGTCAGCAGAGGGTACATTTTAGTGTAGAAGGGGCTGACAGGGGGTCAGCAGAGGGTCCATTTTAGTGTAGTAGGGACAGACAGGGGGTCAGCAGAGGGTCCATTTTAGTGTAGAATGGACAGACAGGGGGTCAGCAGAGGGTCCATTTTAGTGTAGTAGGGACAGACAGGGGGTCAGCACAGGGTCCATTTTAGTGTAGAAGGGACAGACAGGGGGTCAGCAGAGTGTCCATTTTAGTGTAGAAGGGACAGACAGGGGGTCAGCACAGGGTCCATTTTAGTGTAGAAGGGGCAGACAGGGGGTCAGCAGAGGGTCCATTTTAGTGTAGAAGGGACAGACAGGGGGTCAGCAGAGGGTACATATTAGTGTAGAAGGGGCAGACAGGGGGTCAGCAGAGGGTACATATTAGTGTAGAAGGGGCAGACAGGGGGTCAGCAGAGGGTCCATTTTAGTGTAGAAGGGGCAGACAGGGGGTCAGCAGAGGGTACATATTAGTGTAGAAGGGGCAGACAGGGGGTCAGCAGAGGGTACATTTTAGTGTAGAAGGGTCAGAAAGGGGGTCAGCAGAGGGTCCATTTTAGTGAAAAAGAGGCAGACAGGGGGACAGCAGAGGGTCCATTTTAGGGTAGAAGGGACAGACAGGGGGTCAGCAGAGGGTCCATTTTAGTGTAGAAGGGGCAGACAGGGGGTCAGCAGAGGGTCCATTTTAGTGTAGTAGGGACAGACAGGGGGTCAGCAGAGGGTCCATTTTAGAGTAGAAGGGGCAGACTGGGGGTCAGCACAGGGTCCATTTTAGTGTAGAAGGGGCAGACAGGGGGTCAGCAGAGGGTCCATTTTAGTGTAGAAGGGACAGACAGGGGGTCAGCAGAGGGTCCATTTTAGTGTAGAAGGGGCAGACAGGGGGTCAGCACAGGGTCCATTTTAGTGTAGAAAGGGCAGACAGGGGGTCAGCAGAGGGTCCATTTTAGTGTCGAAGGGGCAGACAGGGGGTCAGCACAGGGTCCATTTTAGTGTAGACGGGGCAGACAGGGGGTCAGCACAGGGTCCACTTTAGTGTAGAAGGGACAGACAGGGGGTCAGCACAGGGTCCATTTTAGTGTAGAAGGGACAGACAGGGGGTCAGCAGAGGGTCCATTTTAGTGTAGAAGGGGCAGACAGGGGGTCAGCACAGGGTCCATTTTAGTGTAGAAGGGGCAGACAGGGGGTCAGCACAGGGTCCATTTTAGTGTAGAAGGGACAGACAGGGGGTCAGCACAGGGTCCATTTTAGTGTAGAAGGGACAGACAGGGGGTCAGCAGAGGGTACATTTTAGTGTAGAAGGGACAGACAGGGGGTCAGCAGAGGTAACATTTTAGTGTAGAAGGGACAGACAGGGGGTCAGCAGAGGGTCCATTTAAGTGTAGAAGGGACAGACAAGGGGTCAGCAGAGGGTCCATTTAAGTGTAGAAGGGCCAGACAGGGGGTCAGCACAGGGTCCATTTTAGTGTAGAAGGGGCAGACAGGGGGTCAGCCCAGGGTCCATTTTAGTGTAGAAGGGGCAGACAGGGGGTCAGCACAGGGTCCATTTTAGTGTAGAAGGGGCAGACAGGGGGTCAGCACAGGGTCCATTTTAGTGTAGAAGGGACAGACAGGGGGTCAGCACAGGGTCCATTTTAGTGTAGAAGGGACAGACAGGGGGTCAGCACAGGGTCCATTTTAGTGTAGAAGGGACAGACAGGGGGTCAGCACAGGGTCCATTTTAGTGTAGTAGGGACAGACAGGGGGTCAGCACAGGGTCCATTTTAGTGTAGAAGGGACAGACAGGGGGTCAGCACAGGGTCCATTTTAGGGTAGAAGGGGCAGAGAGGGGGTCAGCAGAGGGTCCATTTTAGTGTAGTAGGGGCAGACAGGGGGTCAGCAGAGGGTACATTTTAGTGTAGAAGGGGCAGACAGGGGGTCAGCAGAGGGTACATTTTAGTGTAGAAGGGGCTGACAGGGGGTCAGCAGAGGGTCCATTTTAGTGTAGTAGGGACAGACAGGGGGTCAGCAGAGGGTCCATTTTAGTGTAGAATGGACAGACAGGGGGTCAGCAGAGGGTCCATTTTAGTGTAGAAGGGACAGACAGGGGGTCAGCACAGGGTCCATTTTAGTGTAGAAGGGACAGACAGGGGGTCAGCAGAGGGTACATTTTAGTGTAGAAGGGACAGACAGGGGGTCAGCAGAGGGTCCATTTTAGGGTAGAAGGGGCAGACAGGGGGTCAGCAGAGGGTACATATTAGTGTAGAAGGGGCAGACAGGGGGTCAGCAGAGGGTACATTTTAGTGTAGAAGGGTCAGAAAGGGGGTCAGCAGAGGGTCCATTTTAGTGAAAAAGGGGCAGACAGGGGGTCAGCACAGGGTCCATTTTAGTGTAGAAGGGACAGACAGGGGGTCAGCAGAGGGTCCATTTTAGTGTAGAAGGGGCAGACAGGGGGTCAGCAGAGGGTCCATTTTAGTGTAGAAGGGACAGACAGGGGGTCAGCAGAGGGTCCATTTTAGGGTAGAAGGGGCAGACAGGGGGTCAGCAGAGGGTACATATTAGTGTAGAAGGGGCAGACAGGGGGTCAGCAGAGGGTACATTTTAGTGTAGAAGGGTCAGAAAGGGGGTCAGCAGAGGGTCCATTTTAGTGAAAAAGAGGCAGACAGGGGGTCAGCAGAGGGTCCATTTTAGTGTAGAAGGGACAGACTGGGGGTCAGCACAGGGTCCATTTTAGTGTAGAAGGGGCAGACAGGGGGTCAGCAGAGGGTACATTTTAGTGTAGAAGGGGCAGACAGGGGGTCAGCAGAGGGTACATTTTAGTGTAGAAGGGGCAGACAGGGGGACAGCAGAGGGTACATTTTAGTGTAGAAGGGACAGACTGGGGGACAGCAGAGGGTCCATTTTAGTGTAGAAGGGACAGACAGGGGGTCAGCAGAGGGTCCATTTTAGGGTAGAAGGGGCAGACAGGGGGTCAGCAGAGGGTACATTTTAGTGTAGAAGGGGCAGACAGGGGGTCAGCAGAGGGTACATTTTAGTGTAGAAGGGGCAGACAGGGGGACAGCAGAGGGTACATTTTAGTGTAGAAGGGGCAGACAGGGGGACAGCAGAGGGTACATTTTAGTGTAGAAGGGACAGACAGGGGGACAGCAGAGGGTCCATTTTAGGGTAGAAGGGACAGACAGGGGGTCAGCAGAGGGTACATTTTAGTGTAGAAGGGGCAGACAGGGGGTCAGCAGAGGGAACATTTTAGTGTAGAAGGGGCAGACAGGGGGACAGCAGAGGGTACATTTTAGTGTAGAAGGGACAGACAGGGGGACAGCAGAGGGTACATTTTAGTGTAGAAGGGACAGACAGGGGGTCACTAGAGGGTACATTTTAGTGTAGAAGGGGCAGACAGGGGGTCAGCAGAGGGTACATTTTAGTGTAGAGGGGGCAGACAGGGGGTCAGCAGAGGGTACATTTTAGTGTAGAGGGGGCAGACAGGGGGTCAGCAGAGGGTACATTTTAGTGTAGAAGGGACAGACAGGGGGACAGCAGAGGGTACATTTTAGTGTAGAAGGGACAGACTGGGGGTCAGCACAGGGTCCATTTTAGTGTAGAAGGGACAGACAGGGGGTCAGCACAGGGTCCATTTTAGTGTAGAAGGGACAGACAGGGGGTCAGCACAGGGTCCATTTTAGTGTAGAAGGGACAGACAGGGGGTCAGCACAGGGTCCATTTTAGTGTAGAAGGAACAGATGGGGGGTCAGCAGAGGGTCCATTTTAGTGTAGAAGGAACAGACGGGGTATTTGTAATGGAAGGCCTACCTCTCCCCGGGTTGGCTGTGTTACATCACATGACCATGGTAGGCAGGCCCCTCCCACACAGTGTGATTAGTTCAGCTCTGAGTGACGCTGTCACGTGCTGATGTCCCGCCCGAGCGCTGTTGTGAGGAGCAGAGAGCGGGAAGTCGGGTAGCTGGACAACTACTTGTATTTATATACTTTACAAAATCCCCTCATGTTTCACTGAGCAACGCTTAGTTTTTACTGTTATTTTAAATACATATTTGCAATCCTAATATGTCCCCTTCTCTTTATAGTCTGGGGGGATACACCGTGTACAGTGGCCATGTTAGAGGGTCCAGATTTTGCTCTAATTACACATCAGTTACATCTGGAGGGGTGAATTATATTATATATTACTAAATGAGCCCAGTGTGGCCCTTATTCCCCTGTTATTCAGAGCAGGGCCACATGTGATGTCACAGCTCCCAGTGATTAATATTGTCACTTATTCCCTGGGTCAAATAAAGTTGTGAAGAACAAAAACTGCTCTTCAGACAAAGGGGAAAAAGAAGATAAAGTGTGAGGGCAGGGTGATTGTGAGAGAGATAAGAGGGGTCAGGTGATACAGTGTGAGGGCAGGGTGATTGTGAGAGAGATAAGAGGGGTCAGGGGATAAAGTGTGAGGGCAGGGTGATTGTGAGAGAGATAAGAGGGGTCAGGGGATAAAGTGTGAGGACAGAGAGATTGTGAGAGAGATAAGAGGGGTCAGGGGATAAAGTGTGAGGGCAGGGTGATTGTGAGAGAGATAAGAGGGGTCAGGGGATAAAGTGTGAGGGCAGGGTGATTGTGAGAGAGATAAGAGGGGTCAGGGGATAAAGTGTGAGGGCAGGGTGATTGTGAGAGAGATAAGAGGGGTCAGGGGATAAAGTGTGAGGACAGGGTGATTGTGAGAGAGATAAGAGGGGTCAGGGGATAAAGTGTGAGGGCAGGGTGATTGTGAGAGAGATAAGAGGGGTCAGGGGATAACGTGTGAGGGCAGGGTGATTGTGAGAGAGATAAGAGGGGTCAGGGGATAAAGTGTGAGGGCAGGGTGATTGTGAGAGAGATAAGAGGGGTCAGGGGATAAAGTGTGAGGGCAGGGTGAGTGTGAGAGAGATAAGAGGGGTCAGGGGATAAAGTGTGAGGGCAGGGTGATTGTGAGAGAGATAAGAGGGGTCAGGGGATAAAGTGTGAGGACAGGGTGATTGTGAGAGAGATAAGAGGGGTCAGGGGATAAAGTGTGAGGGCAGGGTGATTGTGAGAGAGATAAGAGGGGTCAGGGGATAAAGTGTGAGGGCAGGGTGATTGTGAGAGAGATAAGAGGGGTCAGGGGATAAAGTGTGAGGACAGGGTGATTGTGAGAGAGATAAGAGGGGTCAGGGGATAAAGTGTGAGGGCAGGGTGATTGTGAGAGAGATAAGAGGGGTCAGGGGATAAAGTGTGAGGGCAGGGTGATTGTGAGAGATAAGAGGGGTCAGGGGATAAAGTGTGAGGGCAGGGTGATTGTGAGAGAGATAAGAAGGGTCAGGGGATAAAGTGTGAGGGCAGGGTGATTGTGAGAGATAAGAGGGGTCAGGGGATAAAGTGTGAGGGCAGGGTGATTGTGAGAGATAAGAGGGGTCAGGGGATAAAGTGTGAGGACAGGGTGATTGTGAGAGAGATAAGAGGGGTCAGGGGATAAAGTGTGAGGGCAGGGTGATTGTGAGAGAGATAAGAGGGGTCAGGGGATAAAGTGTGAGGGCAGGGTGATTGTGAGAGAGATAAGAGGGGTCAGGGGATAAAGTGTGAGGGCAGGGTGATTGTGAGAGAGATAAGAGGGGTCAGGGGATAAAGTGTGAGGGCAGGGTGAGTGTGAGAGGGGTCAGGGGATAAAGTGTGAGAGCAGGGTGATTGTGAGAGAGATAAGAGGGGTCAGGTGATACAGTGTGAGGGCAGGGTGAGTGTGAGAGAGGGGTCAGGGGATAAAGTGTGAGAGCGGGGTGAGTGGGAGAGAGATAAGAAGGGTCGGGATAAAGTGTGAGAGATAGGGTCGGGATAAAGTGTCAGGTAAGTGTGAGAGATAAGAAGGGTCATGGAATAAAGTGTGATAGATAAGGGGTCAGGGGATAAACTTTGAGGACAGTGTGAGTAAGAGATAAGAGGGGTCAGTGGATAAAGTGTAGGGGCAGGGTGATTTTGAGAGAGATAAGGGGTCAGGAGATTAAGTGTGAGAGCAAGGTGAGTGGGAGAGAGATAAGGGTTGGGATAAGGTGTGAGAGCGGGCAGGGTGAGTGTGAGAGTGATAAGAGGGATATAGTGCGAGAGATATATGAGGTTAGGGGATAAAGTGTGAGAGATAAGAGGGGTTTGGGGAAAAAGTGTGAGGGCAGGGTGAGTGTGAGAGAGATAAGAGGGGTCAGGGGATAAAGTGTAAGAGAGATAAGAGGGGTTAGGGGAAAAAGTGTGAGGGCAGGGTGAGTGTGAGAGAGATAAGAGGGGTCAGGGGATAAAGTGTGAGGGCAGGGTGATTGTGAGAGAGATAAGAGGGGTCAGGGGATAAAGTGTGAGGGAAGGGTGAGTGTGATAGAGATAAGAGGGGTCAGGGGATAAAGTGTGAGGGAAGAGAGTTTGAGAGAGATAAGGGCTTAGGGGATAAAGTGTGTGGGCAGGGTGAGTGTGAGAGATATAAGAGGAGTCGGTGGGATACAGTATGAGAGATATGAGGGGTTTAGGGATAAAGTGTGAGGGAGGGGTGAGTGTGAGAGACAAGAGGGGTTATGGGATAAAGTATTAGGGTGGGGTGAGTGTGAGATACGAGAGGTTAGGAAATAAAGTGTGAGAGATAAGAGGGGTTAGGGGATAAAGTGTGAGGGGGTGAGTATGGAAAATAAAAAGGGTTAGGGGATAAGGTGTGGGGAGGGGTGCGTATTGGAGATATGAGTGGTCAGGGGGAAAAGTGTGAGGGTGGGTGCATATCAGATATATAAATATATATATATATATATACTGCAGCAATAGTTAACACATAGAATTGAGTTTCAGCAGAGGTGGTAGAGAAGGTGCAGCCAGTGTTTGGTATAGCAGTATGATTTTATATGTAATCTCTATGTTATTCTTTTTCTGCGGGGACTGGGATGAAATGAGCTGCAGAGACTGCGAGAATGTGCTGCAAATACTAAGGTGGAATAAACTGCAGAGTGAATGTAAGAGTTGAAATGAGAGAGACTCTTATATTAAAATACATAGCACCTTCTTACATGCATATGTGCCAGACTACAAATCCCATCATGCTTTGCTGCAGATCCCCAGACTTTTGCTTCAATGTTGTAGCTGCCTCTGATTGGACATAACACATTTTGAATTTTTTGCTAATTAAGTTTGTTTCTTTAGGGGGTGTCTACTATCAAATTCAACTACCAATAAAAAGAAGTTTGCTAACTTCAGGGTAAGTTTACTAATGTTTATTTTGGCATTTTTTTCATGCAAAAAAATATATAAATATACGGTATATATATATATATATATATATATATATATATATATATAATTTATTATACTCACTGTATGTTTCAAAAACACTTTTAAATTATTATCAACTTGTATTTATAAATATTACCAATATTTTACACAGCACTATATACAAGGGGGAAATACACTGAATATATTGAGTATGTGACACGATCGTATCGCTTCTGCTGCTGACAACTTTCCCTGTAAAGGAATTCTCTAACCGTATCAAAGTGTAGCATTTCCTCTCATGTTTTGTTCCATGTTTTGTTCCACTTCTAAAAGCAGCAACAAAAATAGGGGCGCTCAATCAGAATATGTACTAACCTTAATATGACATGATAACCCACTCTGAGAGCGGCCTCTTTTACCCACTTGTGCCCTTTACAGGGAGAAATATCCTGTAGTATATCAGTCTGGTCTCCCTAAGTAGAGAGATCCAGCCCCGAAATACCAGGCAATTTTACCCTAAACAGGAGAAACATCAACCCCCAGATGTACGTTACGGCCTTAGTTGGGCTTCATCTGTAGGATGCAGCTGAATTCCTTAACGCACCGTCCACATCTAGTGCCTCCTATCACTCTTAGAGAGACTAAGTCCTAAGGGTTGTTTGCATAAGCAACAACAAAAATAGATGTTCTAAGTCAGCGAACTAACCTTAAAAGCAAACCCCAGACATACACTTCGGCCTTAGTTGGACCTCCTTTTACAAGTCTGTATTTTCTCTATTACCCCACTCACCACATATATATCTTTTTCTATCATGGCCTATAAGCTCAGATATACAGTATACAATCTTCCCTTCCTGCCTAATGCACTCACTGGAAGTGATAGGTCTCCAGATGGAATTTATAGCAGCTTCCAGCGTTATTATTACTGACAGCCCAGAAGCCGATCTCTCTGCACATACAGCAGCTTCCAGTCATTTAACACGGGCTGCTGTGGCGGACAATGAGTAATTTGTGTGTACAGAAACACAGCTGATGTCAGCAACACTCATCAATAGCTCTCCACTTACAGCGAGACACGGCGTAATGAAAATCCGATGAACAAACCGCTGGAAGTAAATAAGTATTCCATTAAAATTAGAAAATCAAATCCAAGACAGCTTATTTTCTCTGCCTTATTGATTTCTTTTATTACGGAAATATTGTTGCTAAATAACATTAGTGTGAACAATCTTTACATGTTTTTCTGGGCAAAGCATCAATAGTTTAATGTCAGAGCAGCGGCGCAGAAACAACGAAAACTCCCACAAAATTATCAGCACTTCATCATCTTGCCCATAATAAATGGCAGCATTTATAGCGCTTTGCGTCGTAATTTCTGACTTGGAGTGGGTGGGATAACACAAATTGGTAGTGCATTCTGAATGTATGGTGTTTAAATATAACTCCATTTAAAAGAGTGGGTTTTTAGCAATCACACAGAGAAATATCCTCGGTAGAGTGATCCAGTCCTGAGATACCAGGCAATACTACCCTGAACATGAGACACACAGTGCCTTGCAAAAGTATTCACCCCCCTTAAATTTTTACCTATTTTGTTACATTACAGCCTTAAGTTCAATGTTTTGTTAATCTGAATTTTATGTGGTGGATCAGAACACAATAGTCACAGTTGGTGAAGTGAAATGAGAAAAAATATATACATAAAACTATTTTTTAGAAATAGAAAACAGAAGATTGGCATGTGTGTATGTATTCACCCCCTTTCTTATGAAGCCCATAAAAAGCTCTGGTGCAACCAATTACCTTCAGAAGTCACATAATTAGTGAAATGATGTCCACCTGTGTGCAATCTAAGTGTCACATGATCTGTCATTACATATACACACTTTTTTTGAAAGGCCCCAGAGACTGCAACACCTAAGCAAGAGGCACCTCTAACCAAACACCATGAAGACCAAGGAACTCTCCAAACAAATAAGGGACAATGTTGTTGAGAAGTACAAGTCAAAGTTAGGTTATAAAAAAATATACAAATCCTTGATGATCCCCAGGAGCACCATCAAATCTATCATAACCAAAGGGAAAGAACATGGCACAACAGCAAACCTGCCAAGAGACGGCCGCCCGCCAAAACTCAGGTACCGGGCAAGGAGGGCATTAATCAGAGATCAGCACAGAGACCTAAGGTAACCCTGGAGGAGCTGCAGAGATCCACAGCAGAGACTGGAGTATCTGTACATAGGACGACAATAAGACGTACGCTCCATAGAGTTGGGCTTTATGGCAGAGTGGCCAGAAGAAAGCCATTACTTTCAGCAAAAAAACATAATGGCACATTTTGAGTTTGTGAAAAGGCATGTGGGAGACTCCCAAAATGTATGGAGGAAGGTGCTCTGGTCTGATGGGACTAAAATTGAACTTTTCGTCCATCAAAGAAAACGCTGTGTCTGGCGCAAACCCAACACATCACATCACCCAAAGAACACCATCCCTACAGTGAAACATGGTGGTGGTAGCATCATGCTGTTGGGATATTTTTCAGCAGCCGGGACTGGGAAACTGGTCAGAGTTGAGGGAAAGATGGATGGTGCTAAATACAGGGATATTCTTGAGCAAAACCTGTACCACTCTGTGCGTGATTTGAGGTTATGACGGAGGTTCACCTTCCAGCTGGACAATGACCCCAAACACACTGCTAAAGCAACACTTGAGGGGTTTAAGGGGAAACATGTAAATGTGTTGGAATGGCCGAGTCACAGCCCAGACCTCCATCCAATAGGAAATCTGTGGTCAGACTTAAAGATTGCTGTTCACAAGCGCAAACCATCCAACTTGAAGGAGCTGGAGCAGTTTTGCAAGGAGGAATGGGCAAAAATCCCAGTGGTAAGATGTGGCAAGCTCATAGAGACTTATCCAAAGCGAATTGGAACTGTGATTGCCACAAAAGGTGGCTCTACAAAGTATTGACTTTAGGTATTTGTCTGGAGCCCGCTTAGGGAGACTAAGTCCTAAGAGTCATTTGCATAAGCAGATACAATCCGCTCAATCAGAGAACAATAACTTTAAAAGGGTTAGTTTTATGGCCATGATAACCCACTCAGAGAGCAGACTCTTTTACCCACTTGTGCCCCTCACAGGGAGAAATATCCTGTACTTTATCAGTCTGGTCTCACTAAAAAGAGTGACCCAGCCCCGAAATACCAGGCAATTCTATCCTGAACAAGAGAAACAGCAAACCCCAGACGTATATTTTGCCCTTAGTTGTCAGGAGGGTGTAGTTGAACTCCGTAAGACACAGTGAGCATTGCCAATTTTTTATTTAGCATAAAACATGAGTGAGGTCAAAATCAAGTTTATTTTAGTCTTTCTTAACCCTTTTACTGGTAGAGGAACGAACAATACATTGCAAAATATTGTAACCTGTTCTGTCACCTAGTTCTAGTTTGATTATTGCTAATACTTGCTTATTACTCGTTATGGGTCTTTTCATTCTTAATGTGTTTGAGCTAAATAATTACAGAGGCTCGAGGGCAGTGATGGGCAACTGGCAACTTCAGGTCTTATGCTTCCTCCTGCCTGTTTTATGGAGTGGGAGAGTATGTCTTTCTTCAGTAATATACAGTCCAGTTTATCTCTCTAGCAGAGCCGTATTATAATGCTGTAGAACTCTTGGAACAGGGATGGGTTTTTAGATGATTCTATATTATTACTTAACA
The DNA here is from genome assembly GCA_027410445.1 of Discoglossus pictus. Classification (NCBI taxonomy): domain Eukaryota; kingdom Metazoa; phylum Chordata; class Amphibia; order Anura; family Alytidae; genus Discoglossus; species Discoglossus pictus. The sequence goes on from CM050163.1 coordinate 562,048,282, forward strand.
AGTAACTTGCCCGTCATAAATGACTTTATGTTCAATTGTCTGTTCTGTCTCTCTCTGTGCTGACTTTCTGTGTGCTGCCTCTCTCTTTGTGACTTCTGTATCTCGCTCTGTATGCTCTCTGTGCTCCCTCTCTGCGCGCCCTCTCTCTTTCTGCGATCCCTTTGTCTCTCTGTTCGCTGTCTCTCTCTCTGTGTACTATCTCTTTGTGTGTGAAATCTCTCTCTGTGCCCTCTGTCTCTATCATTGCCCTCCTTCTTTCTCTGTGATTCATCCCATTCCCTCCCTCTTTCTCCCCCCTCCTCTCTCTCTCTTTCTGCTTCCCTCTCACTTTCTCTGCCTCCTCCTCTCTCTCTCTCTGCCTCCCTCTCACTTTCTCTGCCTCCTCCTCTCTGTCTCTGCCTCCTCTCACTTTCTCTGCCTCCCCCTCTCTCTCTCTCTGCCTCCCTCTCACTTTCTCTGCCTCCTCTCTCTCTCTGCCTCCCTCTCACTTTCTCTGCCTCCTCCTCTCACTTTCTCTGCCTCCTCTCTCTCTCTGCCTCCCTCTCACTTTCTCTGCCTCCTCCTCTCACTTTCTCTGCCTCCTCCTCTCACTTTCTCTGCCTCCTCTCTCTCTCTGCCTCCCTCTCACTTTCTCTGCCTCCCCCTCACTTTCTCTGCCTCCCCCTCTCTCTCTCTCTGCCTCCCTCTCACTTTCTCTGCCTCCCCCTCACTTTCTCTGCCTCCTCCTCTCTGTCTCTGCCTCCCTCTCACTTTCTCTGCCTCCTCCTCTCTCTCTCTCTGCCTCCCTCTCACTTTCTCTGCCTCCTCCTCTCTCTCTCTGCCTCCCTCTCACTTTCTCTGCCTCCCCCTCACTTTCTCTGCCTCCCCCTCTCTCTCTCTCTGCCTCCCTCTCACTTTCTCTGCCTCCCCCTCACTTTCTCTGCCTCCTCCTCTCTGTCTCTGCCTCCCTCTCACTTTCTCTGCCTCCTCCTCTCTCTCTCTCTGCCTCCCTCTCACTTTCTCTGCCTCCTCCTCTCTGTCTCTGCCTCCCTCTCACTTTCTCTGCCTCCCCCTTTTTCTCTCTGCCTCTCTCTCTCTCTCTCTGCCTCCCTCTCACTTTCTCTGCCTCCTCCTCTCTCTCTCTACCTCCCTCTCACTTTCTCTGCCTCCCTCTCACTCTCTCTGCCTCCCTCTCACTCTCTCTGCCTCCCCCTCACTCTCTCTGCCTCCCTCTCACTTTCTCTGCCTCACTCTCTCTGCCTCACTCTCTCTGCCTCCCTCTCACTCTCTCTGCCTCCCTCTCACTTTCTCTGCCTCACTCTCTATGCCTCCCTCTCACTCTCTCTGCCTCCCCCCTCTCTCTGCCTCCCTCTCACTCTCTCTGCCTCCTCCTCTCTCTCTCTGCCTCCCTCTCACTTTCTCTGCCTCCCCCTCACTTTCTCTGCCTCCCCCTCTCTCTCTCTCTGCCTCCCTCTCACTTTCTCTGCCTCCCCCTCACTTTCTCTGCCTCCTCCTCTCTGTCTCTGCCTCCCTCTCACTTTCTCTGCCTCCTCCTCTCTCTCTCTCTGCCTCCCTCTCACTTTCTCTGCCTCCTCCTCTCTGTCTCTGCCTCCCTCTCACTTTCTCTGCCTCCCCCTTTTTCTCTCTGCCTCTCTCTCTCTCTCTCTCTCTGCCTCCCTCTCACTTTCTCTGCCTCCTCCTCTCTCTCTCTACCTCCCTCTCACTTTCTCTGCCTCCCTCTCACTCTCTCTGCCTCCCTCTCACTCTCTCTGCCTCCCCCTCACTCTCTCTGCCTCCCTCTCACTTTCTCTGCCTCACTCTCTCTGCCTCCCTCTCACTCTCTCTGCCTCCCTCTCACTCTCTCTGCCTCCCTCTCACTTTCTCTGCCTCACTCTCTATGCCTCCCTCTCACTCTCTCTGCCTCCCCCCTCTCTCTGCCTCCCTCTCACTCTCTCTGCCTCCCTCTCACTCTCTCTGCCTCCCTCTCACTCTCTCTGCCTCCCCCTTTTTCTCTCTGCCTCCCTCTCACTTTCTCTGCCTCCCTCTCACTTTTTCTCCCTCCCCCGCTCTCGATGTGCCTCCCCTTCTCTCTCTCTTTTTCTCCCCCTCTGCATATTGGCATGGCTTCGCATTTGCGCAATTCCCCGCAGTTCAGGGTAATCAACTTGTGAGTAACGCCTGCGCAGAACACATACTCACAACTGATAACTATTGTAGTGGATGGATAACTGGATCTCCTTGTCAGCGATACAATATCCACAACATTAGCTTTAATATTAGATGTATTCATTCTAAATAATCATACTAAAATAAAGTGTTACTGTCCTTTTTCTCCAAATCTATGATCCAGCCCTTCTAAATCTCAAAATATTTACCTGGTTCCAGGTAGTCTGCTAAGCAAATATTCCACCTGAGATATGTATTTTTCCATAAGGAAACAATTGCTTCACAGAAATGTTCTTATGTTTTTATTTTAAAACGTGTTTTTATCTCATTTTAACATTTTATGATTTTACACATTTATATTTTTTCAGTTCCACTTTTTTATATTAAACCTGTGTTTCTTTTCCCATTGCTAAAATGTTCAAAATGTAGAATGCGAGTATTGCAGTATATAGTGATACATTTTTTACTGGACAAACATTTTAGTTATGATGACTCTTTGTCAAGTCAGAACCAGTACTAGCATACACTAGGATTACTTCTGCTCGTCATTCTTACAATAAAGTCTGGCCAGTATAAAGGATATCACTATATACTGTAATACTGTGATTATTTATCTGGATTACCGGACACTCATAACTAATAGTGAGAAAAAGTGTATGTTTGGCCACTAGGTGGCACTGGAACCCACATTATACCCACAAGTCCAGGTGACACTGCATTAAACACTATGGGCCTCATTCAATTGCTATTTGGCCAATTGAATAGGACTCTATATAAGCACATAGCATATTTTTTTACAGAAGTTTTTAGTTAGTTAACTTCTATGCAAAAGCAAGGTCTTCACTAACTAAAAACTTCTGTAAAAAAATATGCTCTGTGCTTATATAGAGTCCTATTCAATTGGCCAAATCACAATTGAATGAGGCCCTATGTATGTACTGTACGTTTGGATCTCTTTCCTCTGATACATTTCTATGTGCCTCCTTGTCCTATGTGAGTATATCCCTGGGATACACCTCCTCCTTGCATTCTTCTTCCCTTGATCTCTTCCCTCTATTCTTACAACTCTCCCCTTTATCTCCCCATGCCCCTTATGTTGATCTCTTCCCTCTATCCTTATGACCCCCTCCATGCTCCTTATGCCCATCTCTTCCCTCTATCCTTATGACTCTCCCCCTCTGTGCCCCTTATGTAGATCTCTTCTCTCTATCCTTATGACTCTCCCCCTCTGTGCCCCTTTATCCTTATGACTCTCCCCCTCCGTGCCCCTTATGTTGATCTCTTCCCTCTATCCTTATGACCCCCTCCATGCTCCTTATGCCCATCTCTTCCCTCTATCCTTATGACTCTCCCCCTCTGTGCCCCTTATGTAGATCTCTTCTCTCTATCCTTATGACTCTCCCCCTCTGTGCCCCTTTATCCTTATGACTCTCCCCCTCTGTGCCCCTTATGTAGATCTCTTCTCTCTATCCTTATGACTCTCCCCCTCCGTGCCCCTTATGTCGATCTCTTCTCTCTATCCTTATGACTCTCCCCCTCCGTGCCCCTTATGTCGATCTCTTCTCTCTATCCTTATGACTCTCCCCCTCTGTGCCCCTTTATCCTTATGACTCTCCCCCTCCGTGCCCCTTATGTCGATCTCTTCTCTCTATCCTTATGACTCTCCCCCTCTGTGCCCCTTTATCCTTATGACTCTCCCCCTCCGTGCCCCTTATGTTGATCTCTTCTCTCTATCCTTATGACTCTCCCCCTCTGTGCCCCTTTATCCTTATGACTCTCCCCCTCCGTGCCCCTTATGTCGATCTCTTCTCTCTATCCTTATGACTCTCCCCCTCTGTGCCCCTTTATCCTTATGACTCTCCCCCTCCGTGCCCCTTATGTAGATCTCTTCTCTCTATCCTTATGACTCTCCCCCTCTGTGCCCCTTTATCCTTATGACTCTCCCCCTCCGTGCCCCTTATGTAGATCTCTTCTCTCTATCCTTATGACTCTCCCCCTCTGTGCCCCTTTATCCTTATGACTCTCCCCCTCCGTGCCCCTTATGTAGATCTCTTCTCTCTATCCTTATGACTCTCCCCCTCTGTGCCCCTTTATCCTTATGACTCTCCCCCTCTGTGCCCCTTATGTAGATATTATCTGTCTATCCTTATGACTCTCCTCTGCATCCTTCTCCAATATCTTCCAGACATGTTCACCAGAATATGACACAACATTATATCATGACTAGCGAATTGCCCGTCAAAAAATGACGGCAATGAAATTGTAAGGTAGCTAATGCTGTTTAGTGTGTAATAATGAAATATATAATACATTAATAAATGAATATACTTTACCTATTTTAAAGCATTGTGTGGAAGAGCTGTGAATGTGTTTTGATGTTGCTGCAGCATTAGTGGTGTGGAGCTGCTGTGTAAGCGTGCTGAATGTGTGCAGTGTAACACTGTGCGTGCGCGAGACCAAACCGTTAGCGTAGTCGTGTACTTCCGCATTGGCGAGAAATGGCGAGTAATGTGTGTTATACGTTTGTATCGGAATATCCGTAGGTGTTTTGTGGTGTTTAGCGAGTTTCTTGTGGTGTTTTGCGAGTTTAGAGTGCTGTAGCCTCGTTTTCGTTTTGTTCGGCGGCCATTTTTTCTCTCGCTTCGTTTTTTTTTTAGTCTCTAAACTGTTTTATTTGAAGTAAAATCGAGGTGTAAGTTGTATTTTTGAGGTGCTGGGTGCTCCCTCTTGGTGTAGGTAAGTTTTTTATGTATGTGGTGTGTGTATGTATTGTGTTTGACATTTTGTAATGTTCGCGAGTTGCGTCCGAGTGTTGCGAGTCCGTAATGTGTGTGAACGTGTGTCGTATGTTGTTTGCGAGTGTCGTAATGTGTGTGTCGTACTGTTTGGGTTGCGACGTAAAGTTTGCGAGGGTCGCAGTTGCTGGCAAGGAGCGCCTTCGGCGCTCCATGCCAGCAACTGCGGCCCTCGCTTTGCGAGGTCCTCAGGTGCTGGCATGGAGCGCCTACGGCGCTCCATGCCAGCAACTGAGGCCCTCGCTTTGCGAGGGTCCTCAGTTGCTGGCATGGAGCGCCGTAGGCGCTCCATGCCAGCAACTGAGACCCTCGGGCAGTGCCCTCGCTTCGCGAGGGCCTCGGCTCGCTGCGCGAGCCGCGGCCCGCGCTACGCGAGGGCCGCGGGCTCGCTACGCGAGCCCGCAGCGTTAGCAACAACTCGTACGCTCACAACTATATATGTGATCAATAAACCTTTCAGCACAAAGTCCATGGGTGCCCCCTGTGCCCCTTTTTGACCTTTGTCTTCAGTAAGTCATCTAAGTTTTTTCACCAAAACTTGGCAAAACGTCCATGGATTTGCGCAGGAATATAAAGCGCTGCATGTCTATAATAGGCTGCGATGCCGGAATTAATTAGTATTGGGACCCTGCGTAACACCTCAGTGTTATAATAACTGGCAGACAGACTCCCACTTCAGTGGCACAGTCAGTCCCTCGTGCGCTTTAACCCTTTAAGGCACTAACATGCACAGCACTCGGGCGATGTTCGACGAAGGCGCTCATCACATGCTAGCCTTGCGTAGCGAGGCGAGCCTTTAAGGCACTAACACGCACAGCACTCGGGCGATGATCGACGAAGGCGCTCATCGTATGTTAGCCTTGCGTAGCGAGGTGAGCCGTTAATGCACTACAACTCACAGCACTTGAGTGCTCATCACATGCGAGGCGAGCCGTTAAGGCACAACAACTCCCAGCACAGCACTTGCTCATCGCCTGTGAGCCTCGCGTAGCGAGGCGAGCCGTTAAGGCACTAACACGCACAGCACTTGGGCGGCACTTATTGCCTGCGAGCCTCGCAAAGCGAGGCGAGCACTGGAGGCAATGAAACACCTGGGACTTAGCCTACAAACACTTAGGAAACGCGGGATCGCCTTAAAGACTTCACATTCGCCCAATTGAATAGGGCTTTATATAAGCACATAGCATCTTTTTTTAAAATAAGTTTTTAGTTACTGAAGACCTTGCTTTGGCATAGAAGTTCACTAACTAAACAGTTCTGGGAAGAAAAAAAATGCTATGTGCTTAGATACAGTCCTATTCAATTGCCCCATTCGCAATTTAATAAGGCTGTTAGACTGCAAGCACTTGACGAACGCGCAACAAAAGATTACGAGACGCGGGACTTAGAAAAAAAAATACGAGACGCAGGACTTAGAAAAAAAAATACGAAGTAGGAGCAGCCAGGATGTCTGGAAGTGAGGTGGAACGCAAAATTAAATACATTTTAAAGAGTTTCGGCACTGGAAAAAAAAAATGGCGGCACAAAAAAATGAAAACGAGGCTACACGATTCTGGACCACAACACAACACACCGATAACCGCGTACCACTTTCACACAGGAACGTACAAGGTACAAAATACACTACTACAAAGGACGCCAAATACTCGCGAATGACGCTACTTTACACTCCGAACTTGCAAATCACTACGCATCTACAGTAGCGCTTTACACAAATAAACCAACGGTTTGCCCTCGCGCACACAGCCTACTTCTAATCCACAGTTTACTCTCCGGGCCTCGCGACGAGCGGCTTTGGCGCTCATCGCAAGCCCCGCAATGAGCGGCTTTGCCGGTCATTGCAGCGTTGGCCAACCCGCAACTTTCGGGCCTCTCTCCCTCCCGTGTCTCTTTGCCCCCTCTCCCTCAGTTGGGGATTTTTTTCACTTATCTCCCTCCCCTGTGTCCCTGCATCGCCACTCCCTCCCCTGTGTCTCTTTCCACCCTCTCCCCCCTCCCTCCCCTGTGTTTCTGTTTTCATTTACAGGTATGAAACCATTTGTGTGCTTGGGAAATTGTTCATTTTCCCCAAGCCCAAAATGTGTTTCCGATTTACAGGCTTGAACAAAAAATTACGGCCACCATTTTTTTCCTCGCCTAGCCATTTTAAACGCCAATTAAATATCAAATTAGCTTGCAAGCTGACTCGCAGGCTCCCTGCCTCTCCCTCTGGGCTGTGTGTGAGGTCGTAAGCAAATTTTTTAATTAATTGGCTTTTTTTGTCGGCCCCTGAACAGCTTTCGAGTTCTGGGCTTAAAAAAAAAGGCTGCCGTTATACCCGTAATTTTTTTGAAGCCTATAACTCGTAAGCAGTTCAGAGCCTTCCCCCCCCCCCCCCCCCCCCCCTCTACGTTACAGGCCTGTCAAGCCAGTCGCGTA
>CM050163.1:562063139-562108139 GCA_027410445.1 Discoglossus pictus
ATAGAGCCCTTTAATTAAGTTACAAACTTGTTTGGGGACATTTAATTCACTTTTTTAAGTTTGCACAAATATTTTGTAAGGCTCATTTTCTCAGGGGGTGCATCACATGCACTAAAGTGGTAAGGGTTAAATATATTATAGGAGGGCTGGGGATATCAAAGTGTATTTCTGGTGTCTTATCAGTAATGTCTACCCTCTAATAGCTTCTATTCAGTCACAATGTCATGGTATTAATAATCAGGTTCTGATCTGTAGGTAGCCTTCAATCACACACAAAGTACAGCAAACTGTGTACTGTATATATATATATATATATAGTAATTAAATAGAACATTTCTGTTCAGATTTGACATATATATATATATGCGTTTATTTATCTATATTTATGTTTTTACATAGATGTACTTTCTAGCCTTATGTGGCAGATGACTCGTCTATTCTGTTCTATGTAGTTACTGTGTAAATTGTTTATTATATTTGTACATTATCAAGTGATCTATTGACCAATTATTTATTTAAAAATATATCAATATTTATACATTATTATATTATATTGTATTTATTCTACTAGGGCTATTTAAATGGTATGAATACACTACCACGTAACATTAGCTATATTCCCAAATAATCCAAATATTTTTTTTGGAAAATCCTCCTCTAATGAAGTAACATAACTTGGAGAGTTTAGTATATAAATTCTGTAATGTTTTGGTCTGTATGGGGGGTTTCCTCGCACCCCCCGCTCCGTCCTGGCCCAGTCTGTGCAAACACAATGCCACAAAATGGGAAACATTTGTGTTTTTCCTTTTTTCTTGTGTGATTTTCCAGTTCCAAGTTTTTATTGCAGAGGTATTTACATTTACCTTCTTCAGACTTTTTCTATAATTTATTTAGGGTTTTTTGATATTTCTTGGTTATTTTAAGACTATAAATTTAGTTATTTTTATTAATTCAAATTATTTAAATTATAACATCCAAAATAAAATAGGTCACCAATGTTTAATATTTTTGAATAAAAGCTTAATTAGGAAGTTGTGTTCATGTATTTGTTCAATTTTTTAAATACATTTAATGTAAAACAATCTAAATAATAATAAAATAAAAAAAATAAAAAAATCTTGTTTGTAAAATAAGTTTGGGGATTTTGGGAGAATTTATATAGTATTTTAAATAAATAATAACATAATAATAAAGATTTTTCTAATGAACCAAATACAATTACTTTTATTTTTGGAGAAATTTGAATACAGCAAATATTTATGGAAGTCAGTCCTATATGGGCTGTTTCAGTGAGTTTATGAAAATGATCAGGAAATGAAACTGATGATAATTGCATTTATATTCTTACACTTTGCATCTAAAATAGAGAAGGATATATAAATAAATAAATAAATATATATATATATATATATATATATATATATATATATATATATATATAGATTTAAAGTAGAGAATGAAATAGATTTACTTATATTTTAGCTTAATCAGTTATAGGTCAAAAATAGCATGTAATAGCATGTAAAAAAGTACCAAGATTGAACTAATTAATTTTATTATTAGTATTTAATTCATATAAAATTATTTATTAGTATTTCATATAGTGATATATATATATATCAAATAGAATCACTAATATACTATTCATTGTTTGTACTACATATGTATTTATATATATTATTTTCTGTCTATATATATATATATATTGTTTAATGTTGCAGGCGCAATGTTATGTAATTTCTTACTTAGGGAGTAGGATTTTCATGCAGATTAAGCATTATTATAAGAGGATATTTTTGCTACAAACTTTGAAATGCTCTGAGTTTTAGACTCGTCAGGGAGAAGTTACTGATTGATCAATTTCCCCTCTACCGGACTGGGTCAAAAACCTCTCTACAATTTTTTTTTCAATCAAAGACATTTCCATAGAAGGTAGCGGCAAATGTACAATAACCATAGGTCAGTATATTCTCCAGAATTGCAGAGAGGGCACTTTAAGAATTCCTTGTTCTTATGAGATACAGTAAACGCCTGTTATCATCTTGTAACATTAGTGCACTCCGTGTCTTATCTCTCTTGGTGGCCATTACACTTATATTCCAATTTAAATCCACCTTAGTGATATTTTAAATTTAATACCTAGAAATATCTGTTTTGAAAGGTGTTCAGAATTAAAGAATAAAATATCTTCAATTATTTTATAATAAAAAAACTCTAATTTATTGGAGAATTTCCAAGTTTTCAGGACAGTAAGATCTCTTCTTTAGGCAAATATATTCACAGTGAGCCATTAAAATCAGTCCAGATTTTGTTGGTGAAATAAACTGAATTTGATGTAATGGTTCATCGTTTTGTGATTAGTGTCACTAATAGCCCTGAGTTGGCATATTATTTTTCGTAAAATTGGTAGGCAAATGGTATTGTGCAACATGGCGCAAACAACACCAATGACACTTTATAGGTCCAGTTGATTTACTATTAACATTTTGGTAACATATTAATCCTTCTCAGCTTCATATTTTTTTTTTAGTTACTTAAATTCAATTAAATTATATTGAATTTGTTACTTATTTAATGTCATGAGATTCTACAGTCACCTCCAGTTGAACCTTTCTAATAAAGTTATGAAATATTTTGGGCTTATTATGTGATTTTAGTTTATTTACTCAGGTCTCCTAGCAGTAAAAGCAGTGGGAAGATTTATACCAGATCTGCAAACACAACAACACAACCGCTAGAAATGGGATTCCAGTCCTCGAGTCAATGAGGCTCTTTTATGTTGAAGCAATGTGCTGATATGTCCTCATATGGAAGGGTTAATGTTCTTCTTATCATTAAACTAAGATTAGTTTTTAGCCTTAGATTCTAAATTAGTTGCTCCCAACCCCCTTGACTTGAGACGACCCTTAGATATTTTATAAAATGCCAAGAAGTCCACTCAAATAATGCAATAACATATATGTAAATTAAATAAATAAATATAAATTAAAGTGTGATGAATGCACGAGAAATATGTTGCAAGTTGTTCACATTTATAAAACTTTTCAACGTTGAGTTTATGTTCAAAGAAGTCACTTATAGTCCAAAAGATTTGTAGTAATTCTTCCATTTATAAGTTATTACGTAAAGATAAAGTGTATAGAATATCTAAAGTACTAGATCGGTACCAACCCCACATGGATGAGACCCATTTAAGATCGAAACAGCTGTCTGTGGGTGGGTCTCCCAACTCGTACATAATCCATCCTATGCTTTAAAGCTGTGTAATACAGTGAGCATATGTATAAACGGAGTGAAGTATTGGATTAAAGAATGAAAAGGCATTGTGGTCTCATTTGCATGCCCCCGCCCAGTTTCCCAGAGTGCATTGCAATAACTATTTCTGGGAATTCTGAGCAGAAAATACTTTTTTATTGTTTTTTTTTAGACGTCCAAATGTGAACCCAGATGTATTATTTATTTACACAAATCCTATATAGTATCCACGTGCTGGTATGTAATTCACCTACCACAGTACTTGCCTACAACACATATCCCACTAGTGCGGCAATCCTATAATAAAGCAAAAAGAAACCTCTTCCTCAGCTCTAAGAAATACAATTTACCAGAATTGTTGAACTCATCAGCTGCACATTGCGTGGCGAAAATCGCTAAATTGGCCAAATATAGGCTGTCCACTCCAGGAATAATAATGTTAAAATAGCTGTTACACAGGGAGGGGCTATAGGGAGGGGTTGATCACCCCCCCCCCCCCCCCAACTGCTAATGTGACACAAATAGAAAACAACATATTGGTTTAAGAAAACAATTAGTAAGTGGCTTCCTGTATACCCAGCGCTGACGGAGAGATGCGCTCAATGGAGAGCCAAAGGGAGGCCATTATTTGTGAGAAGATCATAAGAACAGATGCAGTGTATTATTGTAATGTTTTATTTATCCACACAATGTTTTCCATATTGATGGGACAGTAACAACAAGAATGGAGGCGCCGTGTCAGAGAACGTAGGAACCTTAATAGGTTAGTTCTACGGATATCCTGTAGTATATCAGTGTGATCTCACCTAATAGAGCGATCCAGCCCCAAAATACCAGGCAATTCTACCCTGAACAGGAGAAGCAGCAAAGATTTATGTTTCAGCCTTTATAGGGCTAGTCAGTGAGGGGCCTAGTCTGAAGCTCCCTATCACCCTTAGGGAGACTGTTTTTTTTGGTTCATATATTCTAATCAGGGACGGAGCTTGTGCTGGTGTGTTATGGTCCATGAAGTCACAGAAAGTTGGATACGACTGAACAACGCAAACACGATAGGGAAGTTGGAAGGGGCCCCAAGTTATTTTGCAGCAAAGCCCTCCATTCACGAGCTCCACCACTGATTGGAATACTCCCATTATCCATCTTTATTACTGGCCATTATTACCTAAGCATGCCATAAAATACTTCTATGTCTGCAATGAAGTCCTGTAAGATGTAATTGCTTCATTTATCACAAAAATGTGTATACAGATAAACAAGAGAGTAACAAGAAATAACGAGAACGAGCTGCTTTAAAAGGACGTCAAACTCACCGGCAAATGTGACTCTTAGGTTCCTGGAAGTCACTAAGGGCCTCATTCAATTGCGATTTGGTTAATTGAATAGGGCTCTATATAAGCACAGAGCATATTTTTTTACAGAAGTTTTTAGTTGGTGAGGACCTTACTTTTGGATAGAAGATCACTAACTAAAAACTATGCTCTGTGCTTATATAAAGCCCTATTCAATTGGCCAAATCGCAATTGAATGAGGCCCTAGGTATATAATATCCCTGTGTATAAATTTATTTTATGCACTTTTTTTTTTTATTAGGAGGTGCTTATAAGCTTTGTATTTACTGCTTACTATCACACAAAAAGTCCCTGCGTGGGTCTGCCCACTGCAGCAGCATATGCAGACACAGACTGTACTGTAATTGTTATGCTGTGTATCGTACTAACCAATCAGTTAACAACTCTCAGCAACATAAGTGGTCCCTTATAGGCTAGGACACTACACTGCACATTCAGCCCTACAGAGTCTGTGTCTGCATACGCTGCAGAGGGCAGATCCAAACAGAGCTTATAAGCACTTCTTAATAAAATTCTTAAAAGTAAATAGATACAAGATATTATATACCTAGTGACTTCAGGAACCTTCCATATCCTTTTAAGTAATGGTCACAGTGAGGGTTGATGAGACGAGCATGCCCAGTTTCTTTAACCTAATTAAAACATCTCTCTGATCGATCATTTATCCATCTGGGCATGCTCGTCTTTATCTCCTCCCTGTGAGAGTTATCTAAATAAGGAGTGTTAGAGAGAGGGATGTCCTGTATAGTTCATTACATACAGCTTTCAAGCTCAGTTATCTAATGCTTCCAGTTGCAATTTTAGACATTTCTGCAATAACTGGGATTTTTTTGCAAATTACGGATGTAGAATTCCTTGATATCTCAGAAGATGCACAACAGACAAGGTGGGGGGGCTACAAGTTTTATGATGATTCTTAAAGTCGTCATTTTCTGCACTGCGCAGCGTGCCATTTTATAGGGCTATAGATGATTTGCTGAGTGCTTTAATCCATTTGTGCACATTTATATCCGCTGTTTATGTGTCATTGGTGTAAACGCCTGGAGATTGGCTCTTCTCGCAGTAATTGCCCTGCTGCAGTTTAGCATTTACTGCTATTATATATAAAGCTCTTAGTTTAAAGATAATCCCTTTAATCTTTTACTATGTACAGTATTCACGTGACGGGGCTAATTCTGGGAATCGTTTGATTTCCTGGCACAGAGTATTATTTCAATGTGACCTGTGTGAGCACACACTTATATGTACATGTGTGTGTGTGTGTGTGTGTATATATATATATATATATATATATATATATATACACACTGTATATACGCATATGGATGAGAAAGTAGGGAAAATCACAAATGGAAAATCAATCTCTTGTTTATATGTAATGAAATAGATCCAGTCACTGGGGTAAAGGGGGCTCTGGGTTACCACTATACTGATGCTCCCTCCTAATTATATAGGACAATCGGTATATACTGAGCACTCATACTGGAGTGTGACTGTGTGCAGAGCAGCCGTTATTACTGAGTATTTATTTATCCCTTACTATTTTCCTATTTTGTTTCACCTTTTTTCTTTGTTTTGCATCTTTTTGTCTTTTTTCTTTTTTTTTGTTTTCTTTCTTTTTTCTTTCTTTTTATTTTTAAGTACTTTTTACAGCATTTACAAATATTTATACTATTTATCTACTTATATGAATGAGAAAGTAGAGAGAATCCCACATGAACAACCTCTTGTATATAAGTTCACTGGGGGAAAGCGGGGCTCCATTTTATCAATATACTGAGTGTAGAGTGATCCCTCTCACTGCTGCTTCCTCCTAATTGTACTGAGCACGTGGGGAGCACTCATACTCACATACTGGAGTGTGACTGTGTGCAGAGAGTTCTCCTGAGCAGTGGTTACTACTGAGTATTTTGTTTCTCTTTCTTTTTTCTTTTTCTTTTTTTTTCCTTTTCCTTTTCTTTTTTTCCCTTTTTTTCTTTCTTTTTGGTTTTAGTACTTTTAAACAACATTTAACAGTATTTATATATCTATACACAAAATACAGTAAATAAACAGTACATCTGTGTTCACATTTAAATGTCCAAAACAAGTTTAGAAACCTGCTTCCAGATCAGAATTCCGAGAAAAACAGTTATTACACTGCATTCTGGGAATCTGAGCTGGGACATGCAAATGTGCCCACAAATGCCTCGCGCTTCAATCCGTAGCCATTATCGAACATGGCTTCCTTTAAGCTCATGCATGCTGTATTACACAGCTTTAATGCAAAGCCAAGGTGGAATTAAACACAAGCGGAGTATCCTATCCACGTCTAGCTGTTTCAAGCTTACTATCATCAGCATGGAACGGGATCTCTGCTTGTGTTATGGACCTTATGAGTAGGTAGTTTACCACAACAATCATTTATAATATGGTGGGCAAAAGAGCGATAGAAGCCTCCACCGTACAGTAGTACAGGAAATAAAAAGTGAATCCGTGTTCACTTTTAAATGTCTAAAGCAAGTTGAAAAACCAGCTCAGAATTCCAAGAATTGAGAATTGAGATCAGAATTCTATACACATATGAATGAGAAAGTAACGAGAATCTCCTCTGTGTATGTATATGTCTATTACTATTTATTTTTATTTGTTTATTTTGTTTTTAAGTAGTTTAACAACAGATTATTAAAAAAATAACATTTAACAAAACTTGTGAATGGGAGTTAAAGAGAAGGAATATAACATAAATGGGGAGGAGAAGACGTGGATCAGTACAATTGGTTCACATTTGAATACAATATTCTTTTTTTATAAAGGTTAATTGACTTTGTATTTTTGCAGCATGATATAGTTATCTAGGAAGCCCCCAACATTAATACAAGTGTTTGATTTTATGTATAAATAATAATTAATTCCAAGTCTATGTGTTTTCTTTAAAAATGTGCAAACTGAGGAAGTTATTTGGTTTCAGATGGAGATAGGGAACCTTTCAATCTAGATGCCAGTTTTGCTGTTGTATTGAAGATAACTCACACTCGTTAGTGATTGGTGAGATACTCGTTATCTTTTATACACTGAGCACCATCTAACTACATACAGTATCTGCTTGGGACTCTCATATACTCCTTTACAATTATGATAATATACTTTATTGATAAAGTATCCAGTCTACAGTATGTATATTAATGTGTCTCTCTTTTTTTTGTCCCACCCCTCCCCCACCTTCTCTCCTCCATTTTTTCTCGCTTTACAATTCCTCTTTATCATACTTCTTTTTATTTTTTTTTCCAATATTTTCTCCATATCATTTCTTTCTCCTTTTAATTATATATATATATATATATATATATATATATATATATATATATATACACTTTTTCCCACTTTCTTTAATTCCATACTCACCTATACTCTGCTCTGTTTTTCTCTTCTTTCCTTTCTTCCTCCATTCCTTCTTACCCCAGCAGACTGCTTTTCCTTCTTCCCCATCTCTGCCCTCCCTTCTCGTCTCAACTTCATCCCACCACAGTTCTCCATTCGCTGTATCCCGTCCCTCACAAACTTCTCACACAGTGCCTGCAAGTGGTGGCAGCGGTGGGATGAGACTCGAGGCAGTTATGGAGAACCTACAGCGCCAACAGGCTGCCCGCCTGGCCTTAGAGGAAAAACTACGGCAAGAGAAGGACAGGGAGCTACGTTGTATGGTGGAGTCCAGGATCCAACAGCAGGCTCTTGCCATACGCCATTACCAGGCAGCAGTAAGAGCAGCAGCAGCAGCAGCAGTGGTAACTGCACCCTCCATCTCTAACTCCACAAATACCACCACAACAAGCCCACCTATAATCCAGAACCGCCCTTCACTTATACTTCCTCGGGTACCCCCTAGAAGACTGGACGAGGAAGAGTCAAAACACAGGAGTGAAGAGGAGGATGAAGCAGATTTTGAGGATGAAGAGATGGATGATGAAGAAATGGATGAAGAAGAGTTAGAAGATGGGGAGACAATCTCCCATATACCATCTATCTCCCATCAACCAGGATCACCTAGCAAGGGAGTACCTCGAGTGGGAAACCCACAAGCTCCCAATACACCTATTCCGGGGCAATCACAGACTCTATCACCCACAGGACATCATGAGTGGACCTATGAAGAGCAGTTTAAGCAGGTAGGATCCATTTATTTACCTTTGTTCAAGATGTCTGATACATTCATACCCTTTGCTGTAAGGCACATATATGCACAAATCTCTTTTGTAGGGAGAGTACCAATCCCAGTGTCGTTTCCAGCCCACCAAATGTCCCTTCTATGAATGCACTGTCCCAGATTAAAGGACATATTCCTATGTTAAAGCCACTACCAAATATGTGTCCCTCTTTGGCTATTTGAATGTGTATGGCCCTGTTCGTGATGTATTATCCTTATGCTAGCTCCATCTTATGATGACATCCATGGTCTACCCTAAATGTACAGTATTGCTGTAAATACATTTATGTTATGGGACTAGTGCCATTCAAGGTGTCAGCGGCTGCTGAACAAACCAATGTGTAGACATATTAACTGAAATTAGGAAGCAGATTAGAAACGTTATTGAAGTGGTCTCCAAAAATAACACCAATGGTCTATATATATATAATACAATTACATATGTTGGACTTTTTTGCACAATACAATGTTTTTGAAAATGGTTTCATATTAGAATGGCCAAAGCATCTAATAACATCCTTGTTAAATATATAATATAATTAGTATCCTACAAATAACCACAGCAATTGCACTATATATATATATATATATATATATATATATATATATATATATATATATATATATATATATATATACACCTGGTTCCTAGACCACTAAAGTGGCGCTTAATGAATAAAAAAGGTCACATCACTATATTCTTTATACTGTGATAAAGCCCATGCGTTTCCTTCTCATCACTGTCAGAGTTTAATTAGTGCTGTTACAACTCATTACTAATAAGGTTTCTATGTAATGAAATCCTGGGAGGATGTGGGGCTCTGGCTGATGCTAAACAGGACTGATAAACATGAAAGGTATAACTGGGCAACTGCTTTGTCAGGGCTGGGATTTGGTGGAATATTTTAAACATTACATGTAAAGTGTTTGATGTGTAGACCTGAAGAATTCACTCTCTTATCCAAATACAGGATTATCTGCAAAGGCCTGGCTATTCAGTGTAATTAAATTTAGAAAATGAGCATATATGGGGCTATGGGTTATTAACTTTTATTAAAATCTATATGTGTATAGTATAAAAAGGTCTAGTATCACAAGCAACATCTCACAAGGTTCTATAGAACATCTGGCAGTCTATTTAGAAATCTCTTCATCCATACCTTCTCTTTATAGCTTCATCCATACGTCTGTTCATCCCTCCATCCATCCCCCCTGTTTATCCCTTCATTCATACATCTGTTAACCCCTCCATCCATACCTCTTGTTCATCCCTTCATTCAAACATCTGTTCATCCTTTCATCCATACATCTGTTTATTCCTCCATCCATACCACCTGTTCATCCATACATACATCTATTCATCCCTTCATCCATACCCCCTTTTCATCCATACATACACCTGTTCACCCCTCCATCCATCCCTCCTGTTTATCCCTTCATTTATACATCTGTTCACCCCTCCATCCATACCTCTTTTTCATCCATACATCTGTTCATCCCTCCATCTATCCCTCCTGTTCATCCCTTCATCCATACATCTGTTTATTCCTCCATCCGTACCACCTGCTCATCCATACATACATCCATTAATTCCTTCTTCCATCATACCCCCTGTTTATCTATTCACCCATAACTCTGTTCATTCCTCCATACATACCTCCTATTCATTCCTTTATCCATGCCTCCCATTCATCCATACATCTGGTTATTCATCAATTCCTACCTCCTGTTCATTCTTCCCTCCATACCTCCTGTTCATCCCTTCATCCATACCTCCTGTTCATCCCTTCATCCATACCTCAATTCATTCCTCCATCCATACCTCCTATTCATTCCTGCATCCATTTATCTGTTCATTCCTCAAACGATACCTCTTTTTCATCCAGACATCTGTTCATTCCTCTAGCCATTCCTCTTTTTCATCCAGACACCTGTTCATTCCTCTATCCATAACTTTTATTCATCCCTTCATCCATACATCTGTTCATTCTTCCATCCATAACTTCTGTTGAACATTTCATCCATACCTTATGTTCATCTCTTTATCTATAGCACCTGTTCATCCCTTCGTCCATCCATCCATACCTTATGTTCATTCCTTCATTCATATCTCTCAATTATCCCTTCATTTTCAAACTATGTCCATTTTGTTTTCATCCACTTCTCCATCACTCTTGATCCCTCCATTGTCCATCTCACAATCTCTCCATCTATCAACTTCTCAGTTTTTCTCTCTCTCCATCTATCAATTATCTATTTCTCCATCTCTGCATTCATGTCCATCCTCTCTCTGTCTTATATATTCAGGTCCATCCTCTCTCTGTCTTATATATACAGGTCCATCCTCTCTCTGTCTTATATATTCAGGTCCATCCTCTCTTTCCATCCTATGCATTCAGGTCCATCCTATCTTTCCATTCTATGTATCCAGGTCCATCCTCTCCTTCCATCCTATGCATTCAGGTCCATCTTCTCTTTCCATCCTATGTATTCAGGTCCATCTTCTCTTTCCATCCTATGCATTCAGGTCCATCTTCTCTTTCCATCCTATGCATTCAGGTCCATCTTCTCTTTCCATCCTATGCATTCAGGTCCATCTTCTCTTTCTATCCTATATATTCAGGCCCATCCTCTCTATATCTTATATATTCAGGTCCATCCTCTCTTTCCATCCTATGTATTCATGTCCATCCTCTCTTTCCATCCTATGCATTCAGGTCCATCCTATTTATTCAGGTCCATCCTCTCTTTTCTATTCTATACATTCAGGTCCATCCTCTCTTTCCATCCTATGTATTCAGGTCCATCCTCTCTTTGCATCCTTTGCATTCATGTCCATCCTCTCTTTCCATTTTATATATTCAGGTCCATCCTCTCTTTCCATCCTATGCATTCAGGTCCATCCGATGTATTCAGGGCCATCCTCTCTTTCCATCCTGTACATTCAGGTCCATCTTCTCTTTCCATTTTATATATTCAGGTCCATCCTCTCCTTCCATCCTATGCATTCATGTCCATCCTCTCTTTCCATTTTATATATTCAGGTCCATCCTCTCCTTCCATCCTATGTATTCAGGTCCATGCTCTCTTTCCATCCTATGCATTCGGGTCCATCTTCTCTTTCTATCCTATATATTCAGGCCCATCCTCTCTATATCTTATATATTCAGGTCCATCCTCTCTTTCCATCCTATGTATTCATGTCCATCCTCTCTTTCCATCCTATGTATTCATGTCCATCCTCTCTTTCCATCCTATGCATTCAGGTCCATCCTATTTATTCAGGTCCATCCTCTCTTTTCTATTCTATACATTCAGGTCCATCCTCTCTTTCCATCCTATGTATTCAGGTCCATCCTCTCTTTGCATCCTTTGCATTCATGTCCATCCTCTCTTTCCATTTTATATATTCAGGTCCATCCTCTCTTTCCATCCTATGCATTCAGGTCCATCCGATGTATTCAGGGCCATCCTCTCTTTCCATCCTGTACATTCAGGTCCATCTTCTCTTTCCATCCTATGTATTCAGGTCCATCCTTTCTTTCCATCCTATGCATTCTGGTCCATCTTCTCTTTCCATCCTATGCATTCAGGTCCATCTTCTCTTTCCATCCTATGCATTCAGGTCCATCTTCTCTTTCTATCCTATATATTCAGGTCCATCCTCTCTATATCTTATATATTCAGGTCCATCCTCTCTTTCCATCCTATGTATTCATGTCCATCCTCTCTTTCCATCCTATGCATTCAGGTCCATCCTATTTATTCAGGTCCATCCTCTCTTTCTATTCTATACATTCAGGTCCATCCTCTCTTTCCATCCTATGTATTCAGGTCCATCCTCTCTTTGCATCCTTTGCATTCATGTCCATCCTCTCTTTCCATTTTATATATTCAGGTCCATCCTCTCTTTCCATCCTATGCATTTAGGTCCATCCGATGTATTCAGGGCCATCCTCTCTTTCCATCCTGTACATTCAGGTCCATCTTCTCTTTCCATCCTATGTATTCAGGTCCATCCTCTCTTTTCATCCTATGCATTCAGGTCCACCTTCTCTTTCCATCCTATGCATTCAGGTCCATATTCTCTTTCTATCCTATATATTCAGGTCCATCCTCTCTTTCCATCCTATATATTAGGTCCGTCCTCTCTTTCCATGCTATGTATTTAGGTCTGTCCTCTTTTTCCATCCTATGTATTTAGGTCGTCCTCTCTTTCCATCCAATGTATTTAGTTCCGTCCTCTCTTTCCATCCTACTTATTTAGGTTGATCCTCTCTTTCCATCCTATGTCTAAAGGTTCCTTCTATCTTTCCATCCTATGTATTTAGGTCTGTCCTCTCTTTCCATCCTATGTATTGAGGTCCCTTCTATCTTTCCATCCTATATATTTACGTCCGTCCTCTCTTTCCATCCTATGTATTTAGGTCTGTCCACTCTTTCCATCCTATGTAATTAGGTCCATCCTCTCGTTCCATCCTATGTATTCAGGTCCATCCTCTCGTTCCATCCTATGTATTTAGGTCCGTCCTCTCGTTCCATCCTATGTATTCAGGTCCATCCACTCGTTCCATCCTATGTATTTAGGTCGGTCCTCTTGTTCCATCCTATGTATTCAGGTCCATCCACTCGTTCCATCCTATGTATTCAGGTCTGTCCTCTAGTTCCATCCTATGTATTTAGGTCCGTCCTCTCATTCCATCCTATGTATTTAGGTCCGTCCTCCCATTCCTTCATATGTAATTGGGTCCATCCTCTCGTTCCATCCTATGTATTCAGGTCCATCCACTCGTTCCATCCTATGTATTTAGGTCCATCCACTCGTTCCATCCTATGTATTTAGGTCGGTCCTCTTGTTCCATCCTATGTATTCAGGTCCATCCACTCGTTCCATCCTATGTATTCAGGTCCATCCTCTCGTTCCATCCTATGTATTTAGGTCCGTCCTCTCGTTCCATCCTATGTATTCAGGTCCATCCACTCATTCCATCCTATGTATTTAGGTCCGTCATCTTGTTCCATCCTATGTATTCAGGTCCCTTCTATCTTTCCATCCTATGAATTCCGGTCACTTCTATCTTTCCATCCTATGTATTCAGGTCCCTTCTATCTTTCCATCCTATGTATTCCGGTCCCTTCTATCTTTCCATCCTATGTATTCAGGTCTGTCCTCTCGTTCCATCCTATGTATTCAGGTCCCTTCTATCGTTCCATCCTATGGATTTACGTCCGTCCTCTTGTTCCATCCTGTGTATTCAGGTCCATCCACTCTTTCCATCCTATGTAATTAGGTCCGTCCTCTCGTTCCATCCTATGTATTCAGGTCCATCCTCTCGTTCCATCCTATGTATTTAGGTACGTCCTCTCGTTCCATCCTGTGTATTCAGGTCCCTTCTATCTTTCTATCCTATGTATTTACGTCCGTCCTCTCGTTCCATCCTATGTATTTACGTCCGTCCTCTCTTTCCATCCTATGTATTTACGTCTCTCCTCTTGTTCCATCCTATGTATTCAGGTCCCTTCTATCTTTCCATCCTTTGTATTCAAGGCCCTCCTATCATTCCATCCTATGTATGTACGTCCGTCCTCTCATTCCATCCTATGTATTCAGGTCTGTCCTCTAGTTCCATCCTATGTATTTAGGTCCGTCCTCTCGTTCCATCCTATGTATTCAGGTCCGTCTTCTCTTTCCATCCTATGTATTCAGGACCCTTCTATCGTTCCATCCTATGTATTTACGTCGGTCCTCTCGTTCCATCCTATGTATTCAGGTCCCTTCTATCGTTCCATCCTATGTATTTACGTCGGTCCTCTTGTTCCATCCTATGTATTTAGGTCCGTCCTCTCGTTCCATCCTATGTATTTAGGTCCGTCCTTTCGTTCCATCCTATGTATTCAGGTCCATCCTCTCGTTCAATCCTATGTATTTACGTCCGTCCTCTTGTTCCATCCTATGTATTCAGGTCCCTTCTATCTTTCCATCCTATGTATTTACGTCCGTCCTCTAGTTCCATCCTTTGTATTTACGTCTGTCCTCTCTTTCCATCCTATGTATTCAGGTCCCTTCTATCTTTCCATCCTATGTATTCAGGTCCGTCCTCTAGTTCCATCCTATGTATTTAGGTCCGTCCTCTCGTTCCATCCTATGTATTTAGGTCCGTCCTCTTGTTCCATCCTATGTATTTAGGTCCGTCTTCTCTTTCCATCCTATGTATTCAGGTCCATCTTCTCTTTCCATCCTATGTATTCAGGTCTGTCCTCTCGTTCCATCCTATGTATTTAGGTCCGTCCTCTCGTTCCATCCTATGTATTTAGGTCCGTCTTCTCTTTCCATCCTATGTATTCAGGTCCGTCTTCTCTTTCCATCCTATGTATTCAGGTCTGTCCTCTCGTTCCATCCTATGTATTTAGGTCCGTCCTCTCGTTCCATCCTATGTATTCAGGACCCTTCTATCGTTCCATCCTATGTATTTACGTCGGTCCTCTCGTTCCATCCTATGTATTCAGGTCCATCCTCTCGTTCCATCCTATGTATTCAGGTCCATCCACTCGTTCCATCCTATGTATTTACGTCGGTCCTCTCGTTCCATCCTATGTATTTACGTCCTTCCTCTAGTTCCATCCTTTGTATTTACGTCTGTCCTATCTTTCCATCCTATGTATTCAGGTCCCTTCTATCTTTCCATCCTATGTATTTAGGTCCGTCCTCTCGTTCCATCCTATGTATTTACGTCGGTCCTCTCGTTCCATCCTATGTATTCAGGTCCATCCTCTCGTTCCATCCTATGTATTCAGGTCCATCCACTCGTTCCATCCTATGTATTTACGTCGGTCCTCTCGTTCCATCCTATGTATTTACGTCCTTCCTCTAGTTCCATCCTTTGTATTTACGTCTGTCCTATCTTTCCATCCTATGTATTCAGGTCCCTTCTATCTTTCCATCCTATGTATTCAGGTCCATCCTCTCGTTCCATCCTATGTATTCAGGTCCATCCACTCGTTCCATCCTATGTATTTACGTCGGTCCTCTCGTTCCATCCTATGTATTTACGTCCTTCCTCTAGTTCCATCCTTTGTATTTACGTCTGTCCTATCTTTCCATCCTATGTATTCAGGTCCCTTCTATCTTTCCATCCTATGTATTTAGGTCCGTCCTCTCGTTCCATCCTATGTATTTAGGTCCGTCCTCTCGTTCCATCCTATGTATTTAGGTCCGTCCTCTCGTTCCATCCTATGTATTTAGGTCCGTTCTCTCGTTCCATCCTATGTATTTAGGTCCGTCCTCTCGTTCCATCCTATGTATTCAGGTCCCTTGTATCTTTCCATCCTATGTATTTAGGTCCGTCCTCTCATTCCATCCTATGTATTCAGGTCCCTTGTATCTTTCCATCCTATGTATTTAGGTCCGTCCTCTCATTCCATCCTATGTATTTAGGTCCGTCCTCTCGTTCCATCCTATGTATTCAGGTCCCTTGTATCTTTCCATCCTATGTATTTAGGTCCGTCCTCTCGTTCCATCCTATGTATTTAGGTCCGTCCTCTCGTTCCATCCTATGTATTCAGGTCCCTTCTATCTTTCCATCCTATGTATTCAGGTCCATCCTCTCGTTCAATCCTATGTATTTACGTCCGTCCTCTTGTTCCATCCTATGTATTCAGGTCCCTTCTATCTTTCCATCCTATGTATTTACGTCCGTCCTCTAGTTCCATCCTTTGTATTTACGTCTGTCCTCTCTTTCCATCCTATGTATTCAGGTCCCTTCTATCTTTCCATCCTATGTATTCAGGTCCGTCCTCTAGTTCCATCCTATGTATTTAGGTCCGTCCTCTCGTTCCATCCTATGTATTTAGGTCCGTCCTCTCGTTCCATCCTATGTATTTAGGTCCGTCTTCTCTTTCCATCCTATGTATTCAGGTCCATCTTCTCTTTCCATCCTATGTATTCAGGTCTGTCCTCTCGTTCCATCCTATGTATTTAGGTCCGTCCTCTCGTTCCATCCTATGTATTTAGGTCCGTCTTCTCTTTCCATCCTATGTATTCAGGTCCGTCTTCTCTTTCCATCCTATGTATTCAGGTCTGTCCTCTCGTTCCATCCTATGTATTTAGGTCCGTCCTCTCGTTCCATCCTATGTATTCAGGACCCTTCTATCGTTCCATCCTATGTATTTACGTCGGTCCTCTCGTTCCATCCTATGTATTCAGGTCCATCCTCTCGTTCCATCCTATGTATTCAGGTCCATCCACTCGTTCCATCCTATGTATTTACGTCGGTCCTCTCGTTCCATCCTATGTATTTACGTCCTTCCTCTAGTTCCATCCTTTGTATTTACGTCTGTCCTATCTTTCCATCCTATGTATTCAGGTCCCTTCTATCTTTCCATCCTATGTATTTAGGTCCGTCCTCTCGTTCCATCCTATGTATTTACGTCGGTCCTCTCGTTCCATCCTATGTATTTAGGTCCGTCCTCTCGTTCCATCCTATGTATTCAGGTCCCTTCTATCTTTCCATCCTATGTATTTAGGTCCGTCCTCTCGTTCCATCCTTTGTATTTACGTCTGTCCTATCTTTCCATCCTATGTATTTAGGTCCGTCCTCTCGTTCCATCCTATGTATTTAGGTCCGTCCTCTCGTTCCATCCTATGTATTTAGGTCCGTCCTCTCGTTCCATCCTATGTATTTAGGTCCGTCCTCTCGTTCCATCCTATGTATTTAGGTCCGTCCTCTCGTTCCATCCTATGTATTTAGGTCCGTCCTCTCGTTCCATCCTATGTATTCAGGTCCCTTGTATCTTTCCATCCTATGTATTTAGGTCCGTCCTCTCATTCCATCCTATGTATTCAGGTCCCTTGTATCTTTCCATCCTATGTATTTAGGTCCGTCCTCTCATTCCATCCTATGTATTTAGGTCCGTCCTCTCGTTCCATCCTATGTATTCAGGTCCCTTGTATCTTTCCATCCTATGTATTTAGGTCCGTCCTCTCGTTCCATCCTATGTATTTAGGTCCGTCCTCTCGTTCCATCCTATGTATTCAGGTCCCTTCTATCTTTCCATCCTATGTATTTACGTCCGTCCTCTCATTCCATCCTATGTATTCAGGTCCGTCCTCTCGTTCCATCCTATGTATTCAGGTCCCTTCTATCTTTCCATCCTATGTATTTACGTCCTTCCTCTAGTTCCATCCTTTGTATTTACGTCTGTCCTCTCATTCCATCCTATGTATTTAGGTCCGTCCTCTCGTTCCATCCTATGTATTCAGGTCCATCCACTCGTTCCATCCTATGTATTTACGTCTGTCCTATCTTTCCATCCTATGTATTTAGGTCCGTCCTCTCGTTCCATCCTATGTATTCAGGTCCCTTGTATCTTTCCATCCTATGTATTCAGGTCCCTTCTATCTTTCCATCTGGTCAGCCTCCTTGGTGCTCCTTGCTGTCATTCATCTCCCCCAGTAATACTTTATTACAAGAATGATTCAGCCTCAGACACAATGGATGTTACTAACAAGGATCTCCTCCTGGTCTCCCCGGGGTATTGTACCTACATCTGGTCAGTGTCTTGCTTTTGTCTGCAGCCCATACGTTTTCATGTGTAATTTCATAAACATTTGTCTCTTGGAGCTCTTCATCCTCCAGACTCTCTGAGTGGGTCTGAGGAGGAGCGCTGAAGTGCTTAGCGTGTGTCTATGTCACTGCTCTGGAATATAAGGCTGGGTGTAAGAGCACTCACAGATAGTGTGATCCTTATATACCTTTATAGAATAAGCATAGAAGCCACTCACGTTCTAGAAATGATTAGATAATGTAACGAAGCAGATGTCTTAGGAATGATTAGCTGTGGTTAAAGAGACCTGGCAGCTTCCTGGGTGTTACTAGGTATATAATATCCCTGTGTATCTATTTACTGACATGGACTTTATTTTATTAAGATGCTCTTAGAAGCTGTGTTTTGTGCCTAAAATCTTACAAATAGTTCTTAACTGGCTTCTCCCCTCTGTAGCTCATGAAGACACTGTATTTCTAAGTACAGGGGTTGCACTGTCTTATAGAAACCAATAATTGGTAACAACATGCTACTTGAGAGTGGTCACTGACAGACTGAAACATTGCATTTCACAGTCTGTGTATCCATGAGCTGCATTAGCTACAGATTGCAGACCCAAACTCGGTAAAAAATTGCATGATTTTATGCAGAAAAGAACTTTTTAATAAAATAAAGTACATAAAGATAAATAGATACACAAGTATATTATATACCTAGTAACACCCAGGGACCTCCCATGTCCTCTTAATGAGATGGTGCATTAGTACATTGAGGGTACAGGTAAGTATACAGAGCAGTAAGTGAGTATTAGATGAGGCTGTTCCTATAATTAGAGACCTTCCAATGCATAGTAGATTTAAAGGGACTCTGTCACTGCAACAGGACGTTTATTTAATTTTAAATAGCATTCAAATCAGTCTATACATTGTACTAGCAGTTTCCCTCTAATTCATGGCTCAGAGTGCTTGAAAGGGTGTGAGCGGGATCTATATGCCAGATAACATTGCAAGTCTTTGTTTTGGCCACTACAGAGACAGACAAGCAGATTTGTAATCCTAATCCCATTTTTTTAGAAAATTTAAATATGGCTTTACATTGTACTACCAGTTTTTCTCTACAGTAAATAATTTCTGAAATATTTAGAATTGACTTTGTGGCTCAGTATGCTAACCTGCAGATTAGAGTACTTAATAAGGTTGGGAAAGGGGTATAACTGCCAGATAACATTGGGAGTCTTTATTTTGGAGTCATCATTTAACTTGTGGTGGGAAAAGAGTGAGAGAAGCCCCACCCTACAAAATATAGTAAATAAATAGTACGGTATATTGTGGTTCACATTTGAATGTTTAAAAATAAGTTAACATTTTTTATTTCCTGCTCAGAATTCACAGAAATACAGTTATTGCACTATACTCTGGGAAACTGGGAGGGGATATGCAAATGAGTCACTCTTTTTTCTGTATCCACACTGCATTAGCAACTGGAGATGTTACTAGACTTTATACTGCAGACTCTGCAGGTTGGACATTATCTTATGTATTATTTATGTTGTGTATTCACACTGTTAGCATCAGCCGGGGACTAGCCAGCGGTGTCAGCTGCAACTGCGCCTTCCAGCTAGGAGGAACCCCTCTGGGTCTAACACTATTCAAACAAAGGGAGACAATATGTTGCTTTAAAATGTTTTTACATTATTTTCAATTCAAATTCTTTAGTTCTGAAATAAAAATTATTTTGCTACAATTATTATTTTGCTGCAATTACTATTATTATTACACTAATCCATGAGGGTTAAGCTCTCCTAGGAAGTGTGTTTCATTTCCTAAATTGCTTGTGTTAATCAGCGCTGCGCCTATAATGTAGGGTCCTGTAATCCCCAGAGTGCAGCAGGGGCGACGGCTCATTGCAAAGCAATTAAAGGGTTACAAGGAAGAGGGTTAATTGCTTTTCAAACTCCTGCACCACAATGACCTGGGGCTGTTTTATAGAGCTCTGCTGAGTATGTCACATAGGACACTTGTGATAAATACATATACTGTACTATATATATATATATATGAATAACTGCGCAGCTGCCCTGTATAAGCAATGAACTGCTCAGCCATAACTAATGAAACGTGGGGGGTATTGTGGGAGTATTGTTATGCCGGTGAAGGGCTCTGGCACATCCCCCTCCCCCCATACTATTTTATTCATCTAATTAAAAACTAGTTTTATGACATTTTTGCCTAATTACACCCTTTGTAGATTTTTCAAGCATAGTTTTATTCATCATACAGTGATCTTTTAAAGAGATTACTATGTTCAAGTAATTTGGAAAATGAAGGGATTTTGTCACCCTAAAATCAAGTTGTTTTTTAGGTTATGAAAAACTGGCTGTATGTTGTGTTATCCATTTTTTTCTAAAATAAATGAATCCAGTGAAATTATATGTTGTTGATCTAGCTAGTTATATGTATAGGCAAATGAACATCTCACATATATTAATTAGCTGCATGGATGTGCTAATTCGGATTACAGTCTGCTTGTCTGTCTCTATAGTAAAGAGCTGTATATATATATATATATATACAGAGAATGAGAAGGTAATGAACATATTTTTAAACATTCAAATGAAATCACAAATGTACTATTCATTTTCTGCACTACTTTACTCTGTATGGTGGAGGCTGCAATCTTCAGCCCACCATGAGTGTAATGACATATATATATATATATATAATATACGCAGTATATCCCCGTATATGTCATGCAATCTAAGTGTATGGGGCCACAGTCCCTGCACCATGAAGACTTTTCCGCGCTTGCTCCTCTGCCCCATGGATCTCCTTGTCATTACAGTCTGTCACTTTAAGGGTCGGAGCTGCTGAGAGACAGCTAATATTTGCTTTGCCGCCCCAGACTGAGGTTTAGAGTGCTGCTGAGGTGGAACAGACAGCGGAAGAGAGGAGCGCGGGAGCTTTAGGAGGAATCCATTTATTGTCATGTCTGTGAGGATGACGGATTTCCCCTTATTTATCCCAAAACATGCAAACGCTGCAGTGCCAGATGTACAGAGTGATAAGGAGATGGGGAGAGATAAAATGGGTGGGGGAGGGGGCCTAATCCAGCACACCTACCATCCAGGCCCAGACCCCTTCAGGAGATCCATAGGATGGCATACAATGTAGCATCATATATGTACAGTTGGGTATCAGATGGCATTATTTAGTGGTGAAGCTGGTGAGTGCAGGGTCCCTGTGCAGACCCCACACACACACACACACACAATACAAACATTTTAAGAAAAAAATAATATATATATATATATATATATATATATATAAATAAAAACATTGACTGCATTGGGCCCCCTCCACAGGTGGGCCCCATGCACATTGCACTGGTAGCTCCAACAGTGGCATTGTTTATATTACAGCAGGGGTTGGAAAATATATTTTAATCTTAGTAGTTCACAAGCCATCTAAATATTATTTTTTTAGGAGCCAGGCTATGGTCTATATATTTATAGTAACTAAAAGGTAGGAATCAGCAGTAGATTAGGAGCCGGCTAAACATTTGTAGGAGCCATGTTATGGATTATATAGATACATTTATGTATAATTGCTAAACGTTAAGAGCCAGAGGTAACATTTTAGGAGCCAGTCTATTATAAGGGCTGAACATTGTTTATTTTCAGAACAAAGACTTCCTGTTAATTCTTTATTTAACTTTCTCACCTGAAATATTAACTCCCTAAATGCCATGTCCATGAGATAATATCAGCCCTATCGATGACGACACTCTATATAAAGTGCTATCAGTGATACAGATCCATATCAGATGCAATATGAGGACATTCTAATGTATTATCCCAAAATATCCATGGAGTTCAATGCTATCTTTATTCAGTGTATCTCGGGAGCCAGACACATGGAAGGACGTCTGGCTGCAATTCATGTGGGATTTAAACTGTCATAACAAACTGTATAAGGCTGGAACGTGTGGCCTTAAGACGTCTAGACTTACTACTTGGTGTCGGTAAATATATATAAAGATATATATATATATATATATATATATATATATAATATACACTGATATATACTATTTTATAGAATGGTATTGGATGAAAAGAGTTAAAATGCATTGTGGACACATTTGCATGTTCCCCTCCCAGTTTCCCAGAGTGCAGTGCAATAGCTGTATTTCTAGGCATTCTCAACAGAAAATATTTTTGTAACTTATTTTTGACATTCAAATGTGACCACAAATGTACTATTTATTTACTGTACTCTGTATGGTGGGGCCTATGTCGCTCTTTTCCCCATCATAAGTTAAATGATATTAGTGGCCAGAATAAAGACCTCCAATGTTATCTGGCATTTAGCCCCCTCTCCCACCCTTATCAAGCACTCTGAGCAGCCTGTTAGTATACTTAGCTGCAAAAACAACTCAATAAACATTTCTGAAACGATTTACTGTAGTATAGCTAGTTTGTAATGCTCTTGAGATGTAATGAATGTCCTCTTGTGATAATAGGGGCCATTTACGCCGGATTTTAGGTAGATTAGTTGGACACGTTTTCTGGCACCTTCCATGTTTGTGTTCCTATATTACCATTAGGATCATCACATTAACATTATTGTGGATCTGCATGTTATCATCCCTCGGTACCCCACTGGTATAACCAGTCTGGGCACAATGCGGGCCACATGTGGGCGTATAGCTCGGTCTCACCGGCTGCCCGTGAATGGCAGGATGCGCCTTTGCTATTTTTGTGCCTCTCTTTGTGTGGCTCCTATTTCCATGTCACAGGTGCACAGTGTTATTACAGGTGCCTGATATAGAGGGGGGAGGAACATACTGTGTTATTACAGGTGTCTGATATAGAGGGGGGGGGGCATGTTGGGCTATTAAACCTTCAAAAGACACAAAACATTAAAACAAAGCCCTGAAATTCCAACCGCACTCAGCCCCCAGACCCGCCTTATGTGCACCTTGATATCATTAAATGCACTGCGGCTTTACAGGTCTGGGGGCTTATTGTTTATTATTTCTGAAAAAGTTTCATTATAAAACCATACAGATAACAATAAAATATACAAATATACAAACATATTAATAAAATAATATACCTACTGAATAGGCAGCATTAGATCATACAATCAAATTAAATTATATTAATAATTAACACCCCAAAGCAATCTTATTTTATTATATATAAATGACACAGTGTAGTGTGTGTATATATATATATATATATATATTTATATATATATATATACTTTGTCAGCAATTTTATACCAGACTTAGGAGCTAACCAGGTTATTTAGGATGCAGACAAATGGAGAAATATACAAATAAAAACAAAAATCTTAGTTCCAGATGCCTGGCTACAGGGCTATTTTATGCCATACATTTTCAAGATACTGGCAGGGAGCCTCAAGCTTCAGTACAAGAGAGTAGTATACATGTATATGCATATCTATCTATCTATCTATCTATCTATCTATCTATCTATCTATCTATCTATCTATCTGTATCTATCTGTATCTATCTATCTATCATCTATCTATCTATCTATCTGTCTGTCTATCTATCTATCTATCTATCTATCTGTATCTGTCTATCTATCTATCTATCTATCTATCTATCTGTCTGTCTATCTATCTATCTATCTATCTATCTATCTATCTATCTATCTATCTATCTATCTATCTGTATCTGTCTATCTATCTATCTATCTGTCTGTCTGTCTATCTATCTGTATCTGTCTATCTATCTATCTATCTATCTATCTATCTATCTATCTATATGTATCTGTCTATCTACATATCTATCTATCTATCTATCTATCTATATCTATCTATCTATCTATCTATCTGTATCTGTCTATCTGTCTATCTATCTATCTATATCTATCTATCTATCTGTATCTATCTATCTATCTATCTATCTATCTATCTATATCTGTCTATCTATCTGTCTATATCTATCTATCTATCTATCTATCTATCTATCTATCTATCTATCTATCTATCTATCTATCTATCTATCTATCTGTATCTATATCTATCTATCTATCCACTTTGAGAGCATTTCCAGCTTCTGTCTATGAAAGGGTTAAGTGTACCATTATGGGTGGCTTGTCTCTATAGTCTAAAAGCCTTAAAGGTCACCAGAGGTCATTGACAGGGACGCAGAAAACTCATGTTTACAAAACCTGTTCATGAAGGAACAAAAAATAGAGAATTTTAAGTATTTGTACATATTGTTCCTGGGTCTGAGTAATGACAAAAAGAGTGTGGATCTGAGAAGAGATAATGTGTGGGAGGTCACACTGCGGATAATGTGGGTCTGAGAAGAGATAATACGTGGGAGGTCACACTGCGGATAATGTGGGTCTGGGACGAGATAATGCGTGGGAGGTCACACTGCGGATAATGTGGGTCTGAGAAGAGATAATACGTGGGAGGTCACACTGCGGATAATGTGGGTTTGAGAAGAGAAAATGTGTGGGAGAGCACACTGCGGATAATGTGGGTCTGGGACGAGATAATGCGTGGGAGGTCACACTGCGGATAATGTGGGTCTGGGGCGAGATAATGCGTGGGAGGTCACACTGCGGATAAGGTGGGTCTGAGAAGAGATAATGTGTGGGAGGTCACACTGCTGATAAGGTGGGTCTGAGAAGAGATAATGCGTGGGAGGTCACACTGCAGATAATGTGGGTCTGAGCAGAGATAATGTTTAGGAGGTCACACTGCGGATAATGTGTGTCTGAGAATGGATAATGTGTGGCAGGACACTACGGATAATGTGGGTCTGAGAGGAGATAATGTGTGGGAGGTTAAACTGCGGATAATGTGGATCTGAGAAGAGATAATGTGTGGGAGGTTAAACTGCGGATAATGTGGATCTGAGAAGAGATAATGTGTGGGAGGTCACACTGCGGATAATGTGGATCTGAGAAGAGATAATGTGTGGGAGGTCACACTGCGGATAATGTGGATCTGAGAAGAGATAATGTGTGGGAGGTCACACTGCAGATATTGTGGATCAGGGAAGAGATAATGTTTGGGAGATCACACTGCGGATAATGTGGATCTGAGAAGAGATAATGTGTGGGAGGTCACACTGCAGATATTGTGGATCAGGGAAGAGATAATGTTTGGGAGGTCACACTGCGGATAATGTGGATCTGAGAAGAGATAATGTGTGGGAGGTCACACTGCAGATATTGTGGATCTGAGAAGAGATAATGTGTGAGAGGTTAAACTGAGGATAATGTGGATTTGAGCAGAGATAATTTTTAGGAGGTCACACTACATATAATGTGGGTCTGAGAAGAGATAATGTTTTGGAGGTCACACTACCCACTCACTACTGGGCAGTGTGCCTACACTAGGGGCTGGCTTTTCTGAGAGGCGCTACATGTCAAACCTAGGATCACCCCTAAAGAGATAACAATGCTCAGGATAAAATGGCACTGGGTATTCTATTTGATCCTGGCAAGGAATGGTGAAAGTTTGGTATCCACCTTGTTCTATATCTCTGTATTGTGATGGTTAAAGTGTCACTGACTTCACTGTAATGGCTCTTCATGGTGTGAAAAAGCACAAGATTGTATGTTACAATGATCTATATATTTTTAATTCAATTAATAACAGCAAACAAAATGTAAGTTTTAAATCTCTGTTTACATAACTCTCTTCTGCCCACTGGCTGTTGCATGAGTTCTAACAAACTGCCAAGTGTGGCGTCTGCTCTGTGAGGCTGTATGGGGGAAGGCTGTGATAGATACACTGCACTTACCAGTTAACACATAGCTTTCCTGGTTGCATTAGTACCAGTATTCCATGCCTGCACAGATAGGTGTGGTAAGGGTTACATAGTTACTGTTAGTCCATCAAGTTCAACCTTTTTAGATCTTTTCTGATCCTTGTAATATGTGGACTATTTGTTAATAATTGTTAATTGATCCAGAGGAAGGCAAACAGAAAAAAAAACTTTGAAACTTTGCCAATTGTCTCATAAGGGGAAAAAAAAGCAAAATTCCTGCCTGATCCCAGGCGATCTGGCGATCGACTTTCTCAGTGGATCATTATTTCTTTCGCTAGTTATCTAGGATAACCTTGAATGCCTGCTTTATTCAAAAATATATCTAACCCCTTTTTGAAGTTGTCTATCGAATTCGCTGTCACCACCTCCTTTGGTAGAGAATTTCACAGATTAACCACCCTTACTGTGAAGAACCCTTTTCTTTCTTTAAGGTGAAATCTTTTTTCCTCTAACCTCAACGGATGTCCTCTTGTCAGTGGAAAATCTCTTGGTACAAAAAATTAAATTGACAAAGCCTTGTATTAACCCTGGATGTAATTAAATAAGGTAATCATATCCCCTCATAGACGCATTTTTTCTAGGGAAAATAGGTTTATTTTGGTTAGTCTTTCTTCATAACTTAGCCCCTCCATTCCCCTTATTAGTTTTGTTGCCCTTCTCTGTACTTTTTCCAGCTCTAAAATGTCCTTTTTATGAAGTGGTGCCCAAAATTGTACTTCATATTCCAAATGAGGACGTACTAGAGATTTGTATAGTGGCAGAATTATATCTTCTTCCCTGGCTTCTATACCCTTCCTAATACATACTAATATTTTATGTGCCTTTGCAGCTGCTGCTTGGCTTTGAGCACTGTTACCTAGGTGGTTGTCCACAAGCTCCCAAATCCCTTTCAATATCTGATACCCCTAGATTTGCTACATGAAGATTATACATTGCATGGCTATTTTTCCTTCCCAAATGCATAACCTTACATTTAGTTGTATTAAATCTCATCTGCCATTTAGCCGCCCATTTTCTCTAGTTTATGCAAATCCATTTGGAGGGAAAGCACATCATTATCTGATTTAATTACCTTGGTCTTGAAAAATTAGATATAATAGTTTGGCTATTACAGAACTCAGTTCACTCAGTACCCTTGGATGTATTCCATCAGGACCCGGGGGTTTATTAACATTTATTTTCTCCAGTCTCTTTTGGATTTCTTCCTGCGTTAACCAATTATTTGTTGAGGGTAGTGTAGCCCTATTTTGCTGCAGTGTCCCAACCACTGGTACCTCCCTTGTGTTTCCCGGAAAAAAAAACAATTTATTTAGCTCATCTCATCATTACAACTCTGTTTTTTGTATTGAATCTCAAATAAGACTGTGTTGTGATCACTGTTCCCCAAAGGTTCCCCTATTTCAACATTTGATACCATATCAATATTATTTGTGATGACTAAATCCAAGATAGCCCCATTTCTAGTAGGTTCTTGTATTACCTGGGCCAGATAATGGTCCCTGAGTGTACTCAAGAACCTGCTCCCCTTAGCAGAACTGCTTGTCACATTTATCCAGTTTATTTCAGGGTAATTAAACTCTCCCATTATTAGAACTTGCCCTTGCTTAGCTGTATTTCCAATCTGTAACAATAATTGCATTTCCTCACTTTCAATGATATTTGGAGGTTTATAGAATTAGCTCCTCCACTATTTAACTCAACCCACAAAGATTCAAAATTATCGCTAGTTCCACTATAAATATCTTGTCTGACTACAGGTTAAAACCAGGCTTAGCATATGGACAAATCCCTCCACCTCTTCTACCATTACCCCAATTCTTTCCTAAATAGGTTATAACCATCCAGATTAACAGTCCAGTCACGAGATTCATCCCACCATGTTTCAGTAATGCCTATTAAGTCCCCTTTTTCTTGTACTGATAATAATTCTAGCTCTCCCATTTTCCCAGGCAAACTTCTTGCATTAGAGAGCATACACTTTATGTTGCTATGGCTCTGCCGTTGTGAAGTGCTTGCCACTGTATTTGAGTCACCTAGTAATACCTCCCTACTGTCTATTGTAACCCGCCCCTCTTCTCCTCCCCCATGGGTAGATAATTCATCACTTCCCCCTCTACCCTTTATACCCCAATACTTCTATATAGTCCCTCCCCCCGACCTACTAGTTTAAAAACTCCCCCAGCCTTTCTACCACCCTTTCCCCTAGCACAAAGCTCCCTCATCATTAAGGTGAATCCATCCCTGCTATAGAGATTGTACCCAAGTGAGAAGTCAGCCCAGTGCTCTAAAAACCCCAAACCCTCTGGTTGGCATCACTGCATGGGGCAATATTTTGTTCACAGTTAGAGAGAACTTAAACTGATAATGGGAGTCTCTTGTATAATAAAGTTATTGCGCCTTCTTATACCCTAATAGTGTAATCATATCTCCTTGGCCCTATTATTGCAAAGTTTCCTGGGATGGATGACACCGCCAATAACTTCTTGCCTGTACCGTGTCAGTGCTATATAAGTAAATACAGATTATTATTGCATCCAATGGACTTGCTGTCCTGTCCTATTTAGTCGGTGATTGATCTAGACATGTGGGGCGAGTTGTGTGGATTCCATCACAAGCTGTTAGGGCCTATTAATGGCTGCCTCTCACCAATAACAGGGGCCCTGTCAGTCTCAATTCAGCCCACGCCTGTCACACAACAAATGGACTCATTCAAAGCCTTACTCAGGTTCTATGAAGGACCATAAAACCAACTTCCTGCCCAAGTTACATTCACACCATAGTGTTACACCATAGGGCAGAATTGGCAAAAAAAGTCGTAAACAGCAAAATTGTACATATAGCTGTCAGTTCTTGTGTCATAGACTTAAAGGGACACTGCATCTGCTCAATAATCACCTTTACTGAAGATTCAATGTGTTGAATAAACCTTGTTAGGAAATAAATTGTGTTCATAAACTTAATTATGTGGCCCCCCCCCCCCCGCTTCCTAATGTGACTGGCGTCCACCCAGTGGCTCTTATCTTATCTACATTTATTAGACCAGACAGTGTTTTCTCTCTTTTGTAAAAGTAGATAAGACATCCACTGGGAAGTTAGCATGAGAAGAATCAGTGGATGGAGACATTGGTTGTTTTCAAGTGGATTCTCATGGAAATGTATTATTATTCACTGGTTTTATGAGCAGTATGTTCTCTCTCCTTGTGCTCTTTTCTTGCCCTATGGTGCTATATATATATATCTACATATATATATATATATATATATATATATATATATATATATATATATACCGTATATACTCAAGTATAAGCCAAGTTTTTCAGCCCTTTTTTTAAGGCAAAAAAGGGCTCCCTCGGCTAATCCCCCCCCCCCCGTTTCTCTCTAACATCCCCTGTGTCTCTCTAACCCCCTCGTGTGTCTCTCTACCCCACTGTGTGTCTCTCTACCCCCCCCCTGTGTCTCTTTCCCTACCCCCTCCTCAACCTCAACCCCCCTTCTCAACCTAAACCCCCCTCAACCCCCCTCCTCAACCTAAACCCCCCTCAACCCCCCTCCTCCACCTAAACCCCACTAAATACCTCCCCCTCTCCCCTCACTTACCTGCTTGTGCTCCGGCCTCCGCTCCTTGACCCGGCACCGGCGCGCATGTGACGTCACATGCGCGCTGCGTCATTAGCATATACCGGGTGCCGGCACCCAATATATGCTAATGACGCGGCGCGCATGTGATGTAACATGCGCGCCAGGTCAAGGAGCAGAGGCCGGAGCACAAGCAGGTAAGTGAGGGGAGAGGGGGGAGGTATTTAGGGGGGTTTAAGTGGAGGAGGGGGGTTGAGGGTGGTTTAGGTTTAGGAGGGGGGTTGAGGGGAATTAAGGGGGAGGTTTAGAAGGGGGTTTGGGGTTGAGGGGGATTGAGGGGGGAGGTTGATGGGGGTTGAGGTGGGTTGGGGTTGAGGGGGGTTGAGGTTGAGGAGGGAGGTTGAGGTTGGGGGTTGAGGATGAGGATAGGGGGGTTGAGGAGGAAGGTTGAGGAGGGGGATGAGGAGGGGGGTTGAGGAGGGAGGATGAGGAGGAGGGGTTGAGGAGAGAGGATGAGGATGGGGGGGTTGACAAGGGAGGTTGAGGAGGGGGGTTGGGATTGAGGTTGAGGAGGGTTGAGGTTGAGGAGGGGGTTGAGGATGAGGAGGGGGGGTATTATCAAAGTAAGTTTATGATGACAGTATTTTAAAACATAATAATAAATTAATTACATTTTCACAAGACATCTCCTGATTATCAGACTGTTCTGTTTCACCCTCAACTGCTAAGTTTTTACAAAATATTTACATTGTATTTTTTTTTTACAATTGCTAAAGAGTTTCTCAGGAACATCTCCAAAATAAGGATTTCCCAAATAACAAATGGACAGATTTTTTCATCACGACTCATTGCTATCTTTGGTTTAGTCATCAAAAAGGTGACCGGGTACGAGCTCCATATTTTCTAGTTTTGTCAGGGTCTTGCACTCTACTACTTAGAGAGCCATTTATAGCCCATATTTACCCTATTGGTCTAGGTTTGGCTGCACCATAAAGCCAGTCTGCTCTCCTCTGGTATCTGGAGGATGGAGAATTGAACATTAGAGGTGGATCCTTTACAAGAGCACAACCAGTCCCCCATTACCCAAGTGGTCACCTTCTGGTTTTGTCAGGGTCTTGCACTGTACTACCTACAGAGCCATTTATAACCAAGAGCACAACCACTACTCCATTACCCAAGTGGTCACCTTCTGGTTTTGTCAGGGTCTTGCACTGTACTACCTACAGAGCCATTTATAACCAAGAGCACAACCACTACTCCATTACCCAAGTGGTCACCTTCTGGTTTTGTCAGGGTCTTGCACTGTACTACCTATAGAGCCATTTATATCCAAGAGCACAACCACTTCCCCATTACCCAAGTGGCCACTTGCATTGTATGGATGTCTTTCCATGGTTTAGCTGCACTATAAAGAGAACATGCTCTCCTATGGTATCTGGAGGATGGAGTGTTAGGGGTTGGTCATTCACACATTTGCTTGACATATATACACAGTCTTTTAAAGGTGTCGGATTCCCTTTAATAACCGGTAATGGAGTGCAGTGTTACTGTCAGATGGAGCTACTGAATATGGGAACAAGGCCAAGAACAAAATAGCGTCTGAATCCTGACAGCTGTTTGGAAAATAGACGTCTGGTGGTTCCATCTCTATGTAGTATCAACATGATCCCACTCAGGGCTCGGACACAAGATGATCTAGGTGCTCGCTGGTGGTCTGGTAGAATCTCCCGGAATACTTCAGTATAGATCCACTGGACCCACTAACTGACCAGCTTAACAGAACCTTAAATCTATTAAACCCCCCACCCCCATCTAGCCCTCCCAGAGTGATGTGTGGTGTAATGTCAAGAATTTAACTGGTAGCTGACAAGTATCAGTTGAGCCATAAATAATTCCCTCTTAGCATAAAGGACAAGGCTATTAAATAGAGAAACCAGATGAACTGCATTCCCCACCCCCCTGCACGCACTCCCTATTAAATTAGATGTCACGCTACCCCCTCCCCAATGCCATTCTTATATTTAACCCCTTCACCCTGACAGGTGGAAAATGTTAATGCGTTCATTTTGTGTATTCTTTATAGACATTATATGACAAACAATGATGTAGACATACAGCCCTATTAAAGTCCGATTCAGCAAATTTAATAGGGCTCTATATAAGCCCAGAGCATATTTTTTTACAGAAGTTTTTAGTTAGTGAACTTCTATCCAAAAGCCAGGTCTTCACTAACTAAAAACTTCTGTAAAAAAATATGCTGTGTGCTTAAATAGAGCTAAATTTGCCGAATTGCAGTTTAATAAGGCTGATAATGTACAAGATGGACTTATGCAGTGGAGCCTGCTCATCACTATAAAAAGCTTCACAGGCTCGGAGAATAACACGGAGAATAAAAGTCCTTGTCTGGTATCACTGAAAACTACATCAAATACATATAATATTATTAAAAAGTAAATAATTTAGCTGGTCAGAACTTAGCTTGTAGGAAGTTGCTATTTTAAGCTTTTGAATCAGCCTTATTGACCATCCTATATCTCTGCATGTTATCTATAAGTGATTCATGTTATCTCTCCCTAATGGTTTGCAGAGCTAGCACCTGCTTGTAATGATTTCTCCCCATGCATTTTTTACCAGCCAGGTTAGTATAAAGTTCTTCAATGTGTGTTATTTTCTTCTCAAGCTTCCAATAAGGTGGGTCAAGCTCCCTCCTGAGTCGGGTCAGGTAGAATATTTTTTACCATTTCTTTCAATGCATTGCAAACCGTTGCTGACCCCTTTGACATTGAAAGGGTTAAGAAATTGAAAGACACAGCATCTCATTATCACATGCAATTGCATAACTCACTGTGAGCATGTGCAACCTTCCATGTAGGGATAATACATAACACATAGAGGTAGGGGCATCTGTGAGGCTGATTCATAAGCATAATATAGAAACTTTAGTCCATCTTTTATCCTTTTAAATGAATATTATAATATATTAAAAACAATATATTTTAGACTGTGTTTGTGGTTCTTGCACCGTGATAATCTCCTGATTAGTTATATTTTACACTGTGTGGGTGGATATTACACAGTGATAATCCCTTGACAAGTTATATTTTACACAATTTGTATGGTTGTTGCACAGTGATAATCTCCTGACAAGTTATATTTTACAATCTGTGTTGTTGTTGCACAGTGATAATCTCCTGATTAGTTATATTTTACACAGTGTGTGTGGTTCTTGCAAAGTGATAATCTCCTGACAAGTTATATTTTACACAGTGTGTGTGGTTCTTGCACGGTGATAATCTGACTAGTTATATTTTACACAGTGTGTGTGGTT
This sequence comes from Discoglossus pictus, assembly GCA_027410445.1. Taxonomy (NCBI): domain Eukaryota; kingdom Metazoa; phylum Chordata; class Amphibia; order Anura; family Alytidae; genus Discoglossus; species Discoglossus pictus. The sequence goes on from CM050163.1 coordinate 562,096,201, forward strand.
CTTGCAAAGTGATAATCTCCTGACAAGTTATATTTTACACAGTGTGTGTGGTTCTTGCACGGTGATAATCTGACTAGTTATATTTTACACAGTGTGTGTGGTTCTTGCAAAGTGATAATCTCCTGACAAGTTATATTTTACACAGTGTGTGTGGTTCTTGCAAAGTGATAATCTCCTGACAAGTTATATTTTACACAGTGTGTGTGGTTCTTGCACGGTGATAATCTGACTAGTTATATTTTACACAGTGTGTGTGGTTCTTGCATGTGATAATCTGACTAGTTATATTTTACACAGTGTGTGTGGTTCTTGCACGGTGATAATCTGACTAGTTATATTTTACACAGTGTGTGTGGTTCTTGCGTGGTGATAATCTGACTAGTTATATTTTACACAGTGTGTGTGGTTCTTGCAAAGTGATAATCTCCTGACAAGTTATATTTTACACAGTGTGTGTGGTTCTTGCACGGTGATAATCTGACTAGTTATATTTTACACAGTGTGTGTGGTTCTTGCAAAGTGATAATCTCCTGACAAGTTATATTTTACACAGTGTGTGTGGTTCTTGCACGGTGATAATCTGACTAGTTATATTTTACACAGTGTGTGTGGTTCTTGCAAAGTGATAATCTCCTGACAAGTTATATTTTACACAGTGTGTGTGGTTCTTGCAAAGTGATAATCTCCTGACAAGTTATATTTTACACAGTGTGTGTGGTTCTTGCACGGTGATAATCTGACAAGTTATATTTTACACAGTGTGTGTGTGGTTCTTGCGTGGTGATAATCTGACTAGTTATATTTTACACAGTGTGTGTGTTTCTTGCACTATGAGAATCTGACAAGTTATATTTTACACAGTGTGTGTGGTTCTTGCACAGTGATAATCTGACAAGTTATATTTTACACAGTGTGTGTGGTTCTTGCACAGTGATAATCTGACAAGTTATATTTTACACAGTGTGTGTGGTTCTTGCGTGGTGATAATCTGACAAGTTATGTTTTACACAGTGTGTGTGGTTCTTGCGTCGTGATAATCTGACAAGTTATGTTTTACACAGTGTGTGTGGTTCTTCTACGGTGATAATCTGACAAGTTATATTTTACACAGTGTGTGTGGTTCTTGCACAGTGATAATCTGACAAGTTATATTTTACACTGTGTGTGTGGTTCTTGCACAGTGATAATCTGACAAGTTATGTTTTACACAGTGTGTGTGGTTCTTCTACGGTGATAATCTGACAAGTTATATTTTACACAGTGTGTGTGGTTCTTCTACGGTGATAATCTGACAAGTTATATTTTACACTGTGTGTGTGGTTCTTGCACAGTGATAATCTGACAAGTTATGTTTTACACAGTGTGTGTGGTTCTTCTACGGTGATAATCTGACAAGTTATATTTTACACAGTGTGTGTGGTTCTTGCACAGTGATAATCTGACAAGTTATATTTTACACAGTGTGTGTGGTTCTTGCACGGTGATAATCTGACTAGTTATGTTTTACACAGTGTGTGTGGTTCTTGTACGGTGATGTTATATTTTACACAGTGTGTGTGGTTCTTGCATGGGGATAATCTGACAAGTTATATTTTACACAGTGTGTGTGGTTCTTGCATGGTGATAATCTGACAAGTTATATTTTACACAATGTGTGTGGTTCTTGCACGTGATAATCTGACTAGTTATATTTTACACAGTGTGTGTGGTTCTTGCACGGTGATAATCTGACTAGTTATATTTTACACAGTGTGTGTGGTTCTTGCACGTGATAATCTGACTAGTTATATTTTACACAGTGTGTGTGGTTTTTGCACGTGATAATCTGACTAGTTATATTTTACACAGTGTGTGTGGTTTTTGCACGTGATAATCTGACTAGTTATATTTTACACAGTGTGTGTGGTTCTTGCACGGTGATAATCTGACAAGTTATATTTTACACAGTGTGTGTGGTTCTTGCACAGTGATAATCTGACAAGTTATATTTTACACAGTGTGTGTGGTTCTTGCGTGGTGATAATCTGACAAGTTATATTTTACACAGTGTGTGTGGTTCTTGCGTGGTGGTAATCTGACAAGTTATATTTTACACAGTGTGTGTGGTTCTTGCGTGGTGGTAATCTGACAAGTTATATTTTACACAGTGTGTGTGGTTCTTGCATGGTGATAATCTGACAAGTTATATTTTACACAGTGTGTGTGGTTCCTGCACAGTGATAATCTGAAAGTTATATTTTACACAGTGTGTGTGGTTCTTGTACGGTGATAATCTTACAAGTTATATTTTACACAGTGTGTGTGGTTCTTCATAGTGATAATCTGACAAGTTATATTTTACACAGTGTGTGTGGTTCTTGCACGGTGATAATCTGACAAGTTATATTTTACACAGTGTGTGTGGTTCCTGCACAGTGATAATCTGACAAGTTATATTTTACACAGTGTGTGTGGTTCTTGTACGGTGATAATCTTACAAGTTATATTTTACACAGTGTGTGTGGTTCTTCATAGTGATAATCTGACAAGTTATATTTTACACAGTGTGTGTGGTTCTTGCATGGTGATAATCTGACTAGTTATATTTTACACAGTGTGTGTGGTTCTTGCATGGGGATAATCTGACAAGTTATATTTTACACAGTGTGTGTGGTTCTTGCATGGTGATAATCTGACAAGTTATATTTTACACAATGTGTGTGGTTCTTGCACGTGATAATCTGACTAGTTATATTTTACACAGTGTGTGTGGTTCTTGCGTGGTGATAATCTGACAAGTTATATTTTACACAGTGTGTGTGGTTCTTGCACGGTGATAATCTGACTAGTTATATTTTACACAGTGTGTGTGGTTCTTGCACGTGATAATCTGACTAGTTATATTTTACACAGTGTGTGTGGTTTTTGCACGTGATAATCTGACTAGTTATATTTTACACAGTGTGTGTGGTTTTTGCACGTGATAATCTGACTAGTTATATTTTACACAGTGTGTGTGGTTCTTGCACGGTGATAATCTGACAAGTTATATTTTACACAGTGTGTGTGGTTCTTGCACGGTGATAATCTGACAAGTTATATTTTACACAGTGTGTGTGGTTCTTGCGTGGTGATAATCTGACAAGTTATATTTTACACAGTGTGTGTGGTTCTTGCATGTGATAATCTGACTAGTTATATTTTACACAGTGTGTGTGGTTCTTGCACAGTGATAATCTGACAAGTTATATTTTACACAGTGTGTGTGGTTCTTGCGTGGTGATAATCTGACAAGTTATATTTTACACAGTGTGTGTGGTTCTTGCACAGTGATAATCTGACAAATTATATTTTACACAGTGTGTGTGGTTCTTGCACGTTGATAATCTGACAAGTTATATTTTACACAGTGTGTGTGGTGATAATCTGACAAGTTATATTTTACGCAGTGATAATCTCCTGACAGGTTGTTCTTTGCATGTGGCTTCTGGCTGCCGCCCAACTATAACCCAAAAAAAGGAAGTGTCTGGGGATATCCCTCATTAGTCAAGGCCTTTCTCTCGGGCATGCTGCCAGTAATCTCACGGCCCGGGGATTACACATAAGACCTGATTGAGAGAAAAACCCCAAATAAGAGGGGGAGGGAACCCCAAATATACCTTAAAGAGACAGTGTAGTCCAATATTTAAACTGCACATGATAATTAGAAATAACATTTTAACTATGTAACTATGTAACATTTTATTTTCTGACAATCAACTTCCTGGGATGGAAAAAGACTATGCATGCAGAAAAGTACTAGCTACATCTGCCAGTGCTTTCATTAGGTCTAATGGAAAGTCATTAGACACGCCCTCCAGCAGTAAAGAAAAAATCACATAGAAGTGAAATATATACAAGGGCTTTGTTTACATGTTATAGGACACAATAAAGGGGAAGAATAAATTCACATATAAAGCCTGTCAGGCAGGGAGTTAGATATAGTGATGGTGCCCCCCCACAGACCAGCCCGGGCCGGTCCGCGGGCTCCTGGTGGCTCCTATTCTTGTTTGTCCAGACTCCATGTGTATTGTTTACCCCATGATGCATTAGCCGTAACCCGCAGTGACAATGATGCAAGATCTCCTGAATTTCTCGTTTTTCAGCTTCTTCCCCTTTTTAAACAAATGGCCCTGACCCCCCCCCCCCCCCCCACACACACACACACACAACTAGTAACTAATTTGTGTATTTTATTATATACTCTGTACAAAGGGTCAGCATTTTATTGCCCCTCTCACATGCGATTATCCCCCCTCCACGGGATTAATATATTACTCCCAACCTCTTTACAGGGCTTGGATATCATTTTATTAACGAGCCTGTTTACAAGCTCCATGTTTTATTGTCCCCCACTTCTCTGTATTTTCTTATAGGATCTGGATATAACCCCCCAATACATTTATAGATTATTACCACATTTATTTCTGTGATCATGTTCTCAACACACATAATGTGCACCCCTGACCCTTATAGGACACGTGTACACACACTCAGTATTTACCCTACACCAGAGTACACGGTCACTTCTAAGTTGCATTCACCACCAGCAGCCATTTCTACAAAGACCCCGGGCCAGATCCCATCCATGCTGCAGATTTACGTTCTATTTACCTCTAAACCTAGAGCCTTACACCCACCACCTCCCATCAGCACCTCACACCCACCACCTCCCATCAGCATCTCACACCCACCACCTCCCATCAGCACCTCACACCCACCACCTCCCATCAGCATCTCACACCCACCACCTCCCATCAGCACCTCACACCCACCACCTCCCATCAGCATCTCACACCCACCACCTCCCATCAGCATCTCACACCCACCACCTCCCATCAGCACCTCACACCCACCACCTCCCATCAGCATCTCACACCCACCACCTCCCATCAGCATCTCACACCCACCACCTCCCATCAGCACCTCACACCCACCACCTCCCCTCAGCATCTCACACCCACCACCTCCCATCAGCACCTCACACCCACCACCTCCCATCAGCATCTCACACCCACCACCTCCCATCAGCATCTCACACCCCACACCTCCCATCAGCACCTCACACCCACCACCTCCCATCAGCCTCTCACACCCACCACCTCCCATCAGCACCTCACACCCACCACCTCCCATCAGCCTCTCACACCCACCACCTCCCATCAGCATCTCACACCCACCACCTCCCATCAGCACCTCACACCCACCACCTCCCATCAGCCTCTCACACCCACCACCTCCCATCAGCCTCTCACACCCACCACCTCCCATCAGCATCTCACACCCACCACCTCCCATCAGCACCTCACGCCCACCACCTCCCATCAGCCTCTCACACCCACCACCTCCCATCAGCATCTCACACCCACCACCTCCCATCAGCAGCTCACTCATATAACTTACCTATGGGTTGTGGTCATTTATAGTGCAGGTTCAGCACTATCACCTCCATTTTACACGGCTGATACACACACTAACATAATCACTAATTAACCCTCTACTATCTTTGATTACTTGCCAAGCTCTTGTTTCTTTCAATTATTATTTCACCTTTTGTTTTATTTATGCCTTTATATTGTAAATTCAAATAACATGCTTTGAGATATATACAGTATGTAAGGGCTCATTGATATATCTTAGTACATACTTTGATACATATTAGTACACAAACTGATACATGTTAGTACACACTTATTGATACATATTAGTACACAAACTGATATATGTTAGTACACACTCTGATACATGTTAGTACACAAACTGACATATGTTAGTACACATTTTGATAAATATTAGTACACAAACTGACATATGTTAGTACACATTTTGATAAATATTAGTACACAAACTGATACATGTTGGTGCACACTGTGATATATGTTAGTGCACACTCTGACACATATTAGTACACAAACTGATATATCTTAGTACACACTCTGACACATATTAGTACACACTCTGATACATGTTAGTACACACTTATTGATACATATTAGTACACAAACTGATATATGTTAGTGCACACTCTGACACATATTAGTACACAAACTGATATATCTTAGTACACACTCTGACACATATTAGTACACACTCTGATACATGTTAGTACACACTTATTGATACATATTAGTACACAAACTGATATATGTTAGTACACACTCTGATATATGTTAGTACACACTCTGACACATATTAGTACACACTCATTGATACACTATAACACCCAGTTGCTGACACAGTAGTCCTGATAATGAGGCGTCCCTCCGGCTGTAGTCTCATGCTGGTGCAATGTATATCACATTATGGCACATTACCCCTCTCTGTGGCTCATCAGTAATCTGATGCAAGATCTGTCGCCTCTCTCACACATTACATTTAGGCCTCTGTTTATTTCTCATTTATTTCTGTTTCTATCAACTATTCAAAGCTACAAACAGAATCAGCCAAACATACGGTGTACGCGGTGCCACAACAACCAGTATTGATTTAAACTAAAAGAGTTAAATTATTTACAAATTTTGTAAATATGACAGTGAGCAAAATAAATAAATAAATAGATAAAAGTGCAGTAAATGAAGCATTGCATGCCATAGGGATATACCTATAAGTATCACATGAATCAGAGTGTGCCTTTCCATGTTCCTCTGTCTCTCTCTCCCACCCACCCTCTCTTTTCCTGGAAGTCTATCTGTCTCTCTCTGACTCTCTGTCTCTCTCTCTATCCTACCCTCTCTTTTCCTGGAAGTATGTCTGTATCTCATTCTGTCTGTCTCTGACTCTCTGTCTCTCTCTCCCACCCACCCTCTCTTTTCCTGTATGTCTATCTGTCACTCCCTCTGTCTGTCTCTCTCGCTCTGACTCTGTCTTTCTCAGTCTCTCCCACGCACCTTCTCTTTTCCTGGAAGTCTATCTGTCTCTCCCTCTGCCTCTCTCTGAGTCTCTCTCTCTCCCACCCACCCTCTCTTTTCCTGGAAGTCTATCTGTCTCTCCCTCTGTCTGTCTCTCTCGCTCTGACTCTGTCTCTCTCGGTCTCTCCCACGCACCTTCTCTTTTCCTGGAAGTCTATCTGTCTCTCCCTCTGTCTGTCTCTCTCGCTCTGACTCTGTCTCTCTCTGTCTCTCCCACCCACCCTCTCTTTTCCTGGAAGTCTATCTGTCTTTCTCTCTGTCTGTCTCTCTCGCTGTGACTCTCTGTCTCTCTCGGTCTCTCCCACCCTCTCTTTTCCTGGAAGTCTATCTGGTAATACAGTCACCAGTTTCATGGAAGTTGGAGGAATCAGGGCTATTAAATAATGTCTTTAGGGCCCAATCGTTACCCAGTCACAATCACCTGTGGACTGTGCCAGAAGACAATCCAAATCAAACTCAGCTTAACTCCTGGGACCAAGGGATCTGGCTCCTAAAACTGCTGGCCTCAGACTGTTTAGTTACTATACTATACATATATTTCTTAACCAATACAATAAATAAATAAATAGCTTATTTGTGTTCACATCTGGATGTCTAAAAATAGGTAAAAAAAATATTTTCTTCCTAAAATTCCCAGAAATCCAGTTGCACTGCACTCTGGGAAACTGGGCAGGGATATGCAAAGGAGCCCACAATGCATTATCACTCTTTGATCCAATATTACTATATACATGGCTCCTTTCTGCATATGCCTGCTGTATTACACAGCTTGGAAGAATAGCACAGGATGGATTATATACAATGTAAGAGTGAAAATGCATTGTTGACTCATTTGCATGTCTCCACCCAGTTTCCCAGGTTGCAGTGCAATATTTGTATTTCTGGGAATTTTCATCAGAAATTAAGTCTTCAAACTTATTTTTACACATTCAAATGTAAGCACAAATGCACTTTTTATTTACTTTGATTGCTTCTATTACTCTTTTGCTCACCATAAGCTAAATTATGTATAATTCTAGATATACTCTTCTCCCTGGCGTCTAAACAACTGACCGGTCGGGCCCTCAATAACCTGGCTGGGTGGAAGAATACATAAAATATTGAGGTATTCAATCAATAACTATCATTTAAATTATATATTGTTATATACCGGTATATATATACTGTATATAAAGCAATATGTTTTTTAAATGATAATTGAATACCTCAATATTTTATAAATTCCTTGTATATATACCTATGTATATAAATATTTATATATGTACTAGGAAAGTGCCGTCAAAAATGACGGGAGTAAAATTGTAAGTCTGGCAATGCTGTTTGCCACACAATGCAAGGCTATGGGCCCTCTGAGCCTCTTTGGCGCTCATTGCAGCCTAAGTCCCACGGGCCTCGCAGTTGTGGTCGTCAACGGTTTGCCTCGCTTCGCGAGGTTTGCAGTCAACTGCTCGCTTTGCGAGGGCCGCAAGCGTTACCAACATCGCAAACGTTACAAACAGCCCCGCAGATCCACAGTTATATATGTGATATATTTATGCATTAGAACAATGTTGGAATTGAACATGAAATCATCGTGTACATTATATGCGGACGGTTTCTGGGGTGATCTAGCTCGTGAGCTTGCACTCTAGTGGAGCTATTATTATTATGCAAGATGTCCTAATAACTGCGCCATCGACCGCCTGTATCCTGTGTCAGTTGTTCCCGTCTATTAGGAGACGTTTAATGTCTAACTGACACCGTCACGCGATAGTTGCTGTGTGTCAGCAGGAGAGACCACCAGAGCTCACACTTTGGTGTTATTTACTTATTTGCTCCTTCGTGTTACTTCCTTTTTGCACATTAGCCCTAAATGGAAAGATTTCGATTTAATTAATATTTATTTTTTTATATCTTCTAAATGTTTCCCAGTTTGCTCAGCTTCTAGATATAGACTATGAGCATTATGGGTAGTAAAATATAATCTATATGGTATTTATTGGGCACAAATAAAAAAAAATTGGAAGCAAAACAAAAAACACAAACTTTTTGCAACTTGTATATGCGATTAGTCTTTATTGCAGAATTCCATTGTTTTCCTACCTGCTGCAGCCTGAGGGTGTACACTTGTAAACTAATGAGCTTCCTGCTGAGAGCACTGGCAGGTGTTGATGCCATATGATCGTCATGAACATAATAAGGTAGTACATTAGAGGCTGTGCTATTTTGTTACATTGTAAATTTGTAGCTCTTCAAGAGTTTTTACAAATATGACCATAATAATAATAACAATATTAATAATAATAATAATAATAATAATAATATAAAAAGAAAGCAGTAAAATATTTACAACTGGTTATTATTTAAAAGGACGTGGAACACAACTGGCTTTTTCAATCCATTAAAAGAGCAGGTTGTATCTTGCATAAAAAGGCTAAAAGTCACTTAGATCTCATTGGCTGACAGAGGGCAAGATCAGCTAAACTTCTGAATAGGATTTATAGCTCTGACACCTTCATTTGTAAAATAAAACACACCGTGGCAAAACACATCAAAGAAACTTTAAAAAAGGATAATATTACTGTTATAGCAGACATTTAAATTCCTGCTCCTTGGCTGTGTCTTTGTTTATCTTGGGTCACTAATTAACCCTTACAGTAGGACAAGATTAGCAGGAAGAGCATGCCTAGTCGGATGGCTCAGAACAATAACAGAGGCTTTAACACTTGAGCCTCTGTGATTACTTGGCATCCTCATTCTGAGCTCATAATCCTGATTGTGATTCCAGGAAAGCAGAAGCAGTTGTAATTTAATTTATAGCATGAAATGAACGTTTATAGTGCTTTATAAAACTTCTTAAATAATATAAAAAAGCAACAAACTGGCCCCTGGCCACAAGAAAGACCATAAGAAAGATGGAAGGTCTGTATGGAAAGATGGAAGGTCTATGGATAGATGGAAGGTCTGTATGGAGAGATGGAAGGTCTGTATGGAGAGATGGAAGGTCTGTATGGAAAGATGGAAGGTCTGTATGGAGAGAAGAACAGTCTATATGGAAAGATGGAAGGTCTGTATGGAAAGATGGAACGTCTGTATGGATAGATGGAAGGTCTGTACGGAGAGATGGAAGGTCTAAATGGAAGGTCTGTATGGAAAGATGGAAGATTTGTATGGAGGGAAGGACAGTCTATATGGAGAGATGGAAGGTCTGTATGGAGAGATGGAAGGTCTGTATGGAGAGATGGAAGGTCTGTATGGAAAGATGGAAGGTCTGTATGGAGAGAAGAACAGTCTATATGGAAAGATGGAAGGTCTGTATGGAAAGATGGAACGTCTGTATGGATAGATGGAAGGTCTGTACGGAGAGATGGAAGGTCTAAATGGAAGGTCTGTATGGAAAGATGGAAGATTTGTATGGAGAGATGGATGGTATATATGTAGAGATGGAAGCTCTAAATGGAAGTTCTGTATGGAAAGAAGGTCTATATGGAGAGATGGAAGGTCTGTATGGAAAGATGGAAGGTCTGTATGGAGAGATGGAAGGTCTGTATGGAGAGATGGAAGGTCTGTACGGAGAGATGGAAGGTCTGTATGGAAAGATGGAAGGTCTGTATGGATAGATGGAAGGTCTGTACGGAGAGATGGAAGGTCTAAATGGAAGGTCTGTATGGAAAGATGGAAGATTTGTATGGAGAGATGGATGGTATATATGTAGAGATGGAAGCTCTAAATGGAAGTTCTGTATGGAAAGAAGGTCTATATGGAGAGATGGAAGGTCTGTATGGAAAGATGGAAGGTCTGTATGGAGAGATGGAAGGTCTGTATGGAGAGATGGAAGGTCTGTATGGAAAAATGGAAGGTCTGTATGGAAAGATGGAAGGTCTGTATGGATAGATGGAAGGTCTGTACGGAGAGATGGAAGGTCTAAATGGAAGGTCTGTATGGAATGATGGAAGGCCTGTATGGAAAGATGGAAGATCTGTATGGAGAGATGGATGGTATATATGTAGAGATGGAAGCTCTAAATGGAAGTTCTGTATGGAAAGATGGAAGGTCTGTATGGAGAGATGGAAGGTCTGTATGGAAAGATGGAAGATCTGTATGTAGAGATGGATGGTATATATGTAGAGATGGAAGCTCTAAATGGAAGTTCCTCTAAATGGAAGTTCTGTATGGAAAGATGGAAGGTCTGTATAGAAAGATGGAAGGTCTGTATGGAGAGATGGAACATCTGTATGGAGAGAAGGACGGTCTGTATGGAGAGATGGAAGGTCTTTATGGAGAGATGGAAGATCTTTATGGAGAGATGGAAGGTCTGTATGGAGAGATGGAAGGTCTGTATGGAAAGATGGAAGGTCTGTATGGAAAGATGGAAGGTCTGTATGGAGAGATGGAACGTCTGTATGGAAAGATGGAAGGTCTGTATGGAGAGAAGGAAGGTCTGTATGGAGAGATGGAATGTCTGTATGGAGAGATGGAAGGTCTGTATGGAGAGAAGGACGGTTTATATGGAGAGATGGAAGCTCTAAATGGAACGTCTGTATGGAAAGATGGAAGGTCTGTATGGAAAGAAGGAAGGTCTGTATGGAGAGATGGGACGTCTGTATGGAAAGATGGAAGGTTTTTATGGAGAGATGGAAGGTCTGTATGGAGAGAAGGTCAGTCTATAGAGAGATAGAAGGTCTTTATGGAGAGACGGAAGGTCTGTATGGAGAGATGGAAGGTCTGTATGGAAAGATGGAAGGTCTGTATGGAAAGATGGAAGGTCTGTATAAAGAGATGGAAGGTCTGTATGGAGAGATGGAAGGTCTGTATGGAGAGATGGGAGGTCTGTATGGAGAGAAGGACGGTCTATATGGAGAGATTGAAGGTCTTTATGGAGAGATGGAAGGTCTGTATGGAGAGATGGAGGGTCTGTATGGAAAGATGGAAGGTCTGTATGGAGAGATGGAAGGTCTGTATGGAGAGATGGAAGGTCTGTATGGAGAGATGGAAGGTCTGTATGGAAAGATGGAACGTCTTTATGGAGAGATG
>CM050163.1:562113139-562141292 GCA_027410445.1 Discoglossus pictus
TGGCATATTACAAACAATAGAGGGATTCCCTGGCACAATACACAGAATAGAGGAATTTCCTGGCACAGTACACACAATAGAGCAATCCTCTGGCACAGTACACTAGCTGGCAGCGATGTGGGATTTCCCTAGAAAGCACTTTTGGTGAGTTGCCAGTATAACTGGCAGGAAGCCACACGTCTGGCTGCCAAAAGACATGTGCTTATCTGCAGCGGGTGCTCCCTCTCTGGGCGATGGTAACAGAGGAGGTGAATCAGTTCATTACGGACCCTGCAGAGTTCACATTGTGCCTCCAGCATTTAAAGCCACAGCGTGTAATTTCCAGTGTATTATTGCTGCGTAGACATCATGATTGGCTTGTTTCCATGTCCTATCATACACATAAACATTTGTCGTTATCCTGCCTGGGCAGAAAGATAAAGTGTGTAACACCGAGGAGGGGGGCTGCGCACGGTCTGGAATTAAAGTCATGGCCTGCAAATAAATATATTTTTTCTTGAATTTTAAATTATTTTTCATTAGCATAAAAAGCAGATGTAAAAAAGGTATAGAGACACCTTGTTGTGGTGAAGGGGCTTGTGTGCCTCAATAAAGCTGTGAGCTATACCATGTACCAAAACCCAATATGGACAGGTCACAGCAGAGATGTCAAACAAATTGCGGTCCACTGGAGAAGGAAATGGCAACCCAGTTCAATATTTTTGCCAAAAAAACCTTAAGGTCACTGAGAGTAGGACATGACTGAACAACAAATATAATCCATCGCTACAACTGGAACAGACAATATGCTGATGACAACGCTTTTTACGCACACCAATTCACTGCTAACATTTTTGTGGACTTCATTAAAAAGTGTTGATCAGCTTATCAAACCAAGAGACTTCAAGCCAATGCAACTAAATGTATTGGTTGTTCCGAGAGCTATCATGGCGGTCACAATATAGTGATATTCCTGAGACACACCCTGCAACAAGAAATGGCGGCCCACATCAGGAGGAAACATCGCAGTATTAGTATGTATTGTTATTATATTTAGCTTTTAGAGCATTGGTACAATAAACAATGGATAGACATTGTCATAGATTAGAAGACAAATAAAACAAGATGGCGCATTTGTACATACATATTAGTACAAGAGGAGATCAGGGCCCTGCTCTCAAGAGCTTACAGTCAACTTTTACATAATCAAAAGTTTGCATACCCTTAGTTCTTAATACTGTGTATTGCCCCCTTTAGTGTCAATGGCAGCGTGCAGTCTTCTGTAATAGTTGTCTATGAGGCCGCTAATTCTTGCAGGTGGTATAGCTGCCCATTCGTCTTGGCAAAATGCCACCAGGTCATGCAAAGTCTTTTGTCGTCTTGCATGAACCGCACGTTTGAGATCTCCCCAGAGTGGCTTGATGATAATAAGGTCAGGAGACTGTGATGGCCACTCCACAACCTTCACCTTTTTCTGCTGTACCACTGAAGGGTCAACTTGGCCTTGTACTTAGGGTCATGGTCATGCTGGAAAGTCCAAGAGCGTCCCATGAGCAGCCTTCGTGTAGAAGAATGCAAATTGTCTGCCAGTATTTTATGATAACATGAATTCATCATCAATTGTCACAAGATTCCCCGTGCCTTTAGAGCTCCCCCCTCCCCCCCAAAACACTAGGCCTTGTTAGACCTACTCCAAACATAGCGCGTATGGTTGTGACCATAAAGCTCTATTTTGGTCTCGTCACTCCAAATTACAGTGTGTCAGAATCTGTGAGGCTTGTCAAGGTGTTGTAAGGCATATTGTAACAGGGCTTTTTTGTGGCGTTGGCGCAGTAAAGGCTTCTTTCTGGCATCTTGACCATGCAGCTCATTTTTGTTCAAGTATCGTCGTATTGTGCTCCCTGAAACAACCGCACCGTCTTTTTCCAGAGCAGCCTGTATTTCGCCTGAGGTTACCTGTGGGTTTTTCTTTGTATTCCGAACAATTCTTCTGGCAGTTGTGGCTGAAATCTTTCTTGGTGTACCTGACCTTGGCTTGGTATCAAGAGATCCCAGAATTTTCCGCTGCTTAATAAGTGATTGAACAGTACTGACTGGCATTATCAAAGCTTTGGATATCTTTTTATATCCTTTCCACCTTTCCGTTACGCAGGTCTTTTGACAGTTCTTTTCTGATCCCCATGGCTCAGTATCTAGCCTGCTTAGTGCATCCACGTGAGAGCTAATCAAATCATTCACTATTTATACACAGACACTAATTGCAATGTAAAAAGCCACAGGTGTGGGAAATTAACCTTTAATTGCCATTGTAACCATTGTGTGTCACCTTGTGTGTCTGTAACAAGGCCAAACATACAAGGGTATGTAAACTTTTGATCAAGGCCATTTGGGGATTTCTGTTAGCATTATAATTTTAAAAGGAGCCAAAAAACTATGTGATAATAAATGGCTTCATATGAACACTATCCTTCAATAAAATATTTTTTTTTGCATGATTAGTCATATTTTCAAGATAAATTCCAAAATGTCACCATTTCTGCCAGGTTATGCAAACTTTTGAGCACAACTGTATATGAATATATATATATATTTATATATATATATATATATATATATATATATATATACTAGCGACTTACCTGTCAAAAGTGACGGCATGATGTAGTTTAATAAATTGTGTCTCTCCCCCCCTTCCTCCACAGTGTCTCTTCCGCCCCTCTCCCTCCCCGTGTCTCCTTCTCCCTCCCCTTTATCTCTCCCCCCTCCCTCCCCTGTGTCTATTTCCCTCCACCCCTGTGTCTCTTCTCACCCTCTCCCTCCCCTTTGTTTCTACCCCTCCTTTCCATCTCTTCCCTCCTCTACCTCCCCTGTGCCTCCTCCCCCCTTCCCCTGGGTCTCCTTCCCCCTCTCCCTCCCCGTGTCTCCTTCTCCCTCTCCCTCTCCTGTGCCTACTTTCCCCTCTCTTTCCCCTGTGTCTCTTTCCCCCTCTCCCTCCCCTGTGTCTCTTTGCCCACTCTCTCTCGCCTGTGTCTGTCCCCCCTCTTCCTCCCCTATGTCTCTTACCCCCTCCCCTGTGTCTCTTTCCCCCCTCTCCCTCCTCTGTGTCTCCTTCCACCCCTCTCCCTCCCCTATGTCTCCTTCCCCCTCCCTCCACTGTGTCTCCTTCCCCCCCTCCCTCCCCTGTGTCTTCTTTCCTCCTCTCCCTCTCCCTCCACTGTGTCTCCTTCCCCCCTCCCTCCCCTGTGTCTTCTTTCCTCCTCTCCATCTCCTGTGCCTCATTTCCCCCTCTCCCTCTCCCGTTGCGTCGCAGAGCAATGTTTATGCTCGAAACCCAAAGCGCAATGTGCATTCCACAGAGCATAGTTGTCGGAATTGCGAGTTTGCCGGTAACGCTTTAAGCCCGTCATTTTTTACATAGCGTTACAGACAAACTCGCAATTATCACAACTATTAAATGTGATAGAGAGAGAGAGAGAACCCAATTACAAGCTTGTGCGTATTATGTCAGCTATTGTCCGTCACTGAGAGCAATCAGGTGTTTAAATTAATTTTACATATAAGTACCTGCATTACTCGTACTCCCAGCAAGCTTTGGGTGACAGTGTTCATTATTATTATTATTACAATTATTATTATTTGTAACGTGCCATCATATTCCGTAGCGCTATACAGGGGTTTAGTCAAATCTAGCTGTATTAACACGTTGTCTGTGACCTGAGTATCCGGTGCCCATGGAGATTTCCCAAAGCACCGACGCAAGAAACTCACAAACTTACAGTCTAATGCAACAAGGGGTTAATGTTTCCAGCATTATTTCGCACTGTGGGCTCTGCGTTTAATGATCTATAGGAATGAAGCACAGATGCATTATCAGCCTTTAATAAGCGAGGGGCCCTATAAAATGATGTTAAATATTAAACACTCAGGCCGGGATTTTTTATGTGCGTGTAGAGAGGGGGAGGGGGGCGTATCAGAGGTCGCCAGGGAGCAAGATACAGAGAAGGGGCAATGGAGGAAGAGAAGGGGCAATGGAGGAAGAGAAGGGGCAATGGAGGAAAAGAAGGGGCAATGGAGGAAGAGAAGGGGCAATGGAGGAAAAGAAGGGGCAATGGAGGAAGAGAAGGGGCAATGGAGGAAGAGAAGGGGCAATGGAGGAAGAGAAGGGGCAATGGAGGAAAAGAAGGGGCAATGGAGGAAGAGAAGGGGCAATGGAGGAAAAGAAGGGGCAATGGAGGAAGAGAAGGGGCAGTGGAGGAAGAGAAGGGGCAATGGAGGAAGAGAAGGGGCAATGGAGGAAGAGAAGTGGCAATGGAGGAAGAGAAGGGGCAATGGAGGAAGAGAAGGGGCAATGGAGGAAGAGAAGGGGGCAATGGAGGAAGAGAAGGGGCAATGGAGGAAGAGAAGGGGCAATGGAGGAAAAGAAGGGGCAATGGAGGAAGAGAAGGGGCAATGGAGGAAGAGAAGGGGCAATGGAGGAAGAGAAGGGGCAATGGAGGAAGAGAAGGGGCAATGGAGGAAAAGAAGGGGCAATGGAGGAAGAGAAGGGGCAATGGAGGATTCAGAAATATTGAATGGAGCCTAGTGTTAGAAAAGCCACATTTATTATTATTATTATTATTATTATTATATGTGAATGTATAATTGGGTTACATATTGTTTAAATGTATTTGGTGTAACTGTATAGACAGAAGAGCTTGCAATCCATTACTGTTACATCCCCCCCCATACACACACACACACAGAAGAGCTTGCAATCGGTTGCCTGTCACAATTTCCTGAACCGCAGAAACAGAAGTGGTAAGGAGTTCCCTGTCTGCAGTCGTGCCCTTCATACACTGACCTTCAGCAGCCTGTTAGTTTGATGGGTGTTCATAGCTGTGAATAATATAAACATTAACTTATTTACCAGAGAATCAGCTCCCATAGTCATTACATGTGTGTGTGTGTGTGCTGGACTTGGCTCAGAAGGTCACCCCAACCGAGGAGACCCCCCCCCCCCCCACACCATGGCTCCTGAGACCCTGCAATGTATACGGAATTCTGGGTATTCTTATTATTATCATTTATCTGTTACACAAAGGTTCTGTCTGGTGCAAATCTATTTTTATATTAGGCAAAAAATATTCAGAGCCAAACATGACATAATTATTGTTCTATTATCATTATTATCTTTATTTATATCGCGCCAACATATTCCGTAGCGCTGCACAGGGGTTGAGTACATAGCAGAAAACAAATTAAACACCTTGTAAAGAATGGAGGGCCCTGTTCTACAGGAAGCATCAGCAATGTCGCTTTAAGTGCTGCATTCGAGGGATCTTTAAAGGGGCTACTGTATTGTGTTCCCTATTTTCAATATTAGGATAAATTACCTAACTGTTTGCATCTAAACCTCATTTACTTCTTAAAAGCTCTGTTTTTACTCACTGAAACTTTCAAAATAGTCCCTGCAAAGGTATGCCCCCCGGCAGCTCATGGAAGGTTCCTGGATGTTACTATGTATATAATATCCGGTGTATCTATTTATTGTTATGTACTTTATTCATTAACAAGTGCTTATAAACTCTGCCTATAATCACACTCATCGGCCCTGTGTGGGTCTGCCTCTTCAGCGTATGCAGACACAGACTCTGTAGGGCTGGATTTGCAGTGTAGTGTCCAGCCTATCAGGGACCATGTCTCAGCAGCATGCTGCTGAGAGGTTGTCACTGATTGGTTAGTATGAGACAGCACAGATAGTACAGCAGAGTCTGTGTCTTCACGAGCTGCAGAGGGCAGACCCACACAAGGACTCCTTGTTGGCTGCCTCACAAGAGACCCTCACAATTCATAAGACAGTTCCCTAATCAGTGATTCTGGTGTTTGTTCAGGATGCGTGATATAAAGGTACGATGCGATCCAATAAAAGTTGGAGTGCAGCCAGACATGAATATATTGGACATTGTGGTAATCTGATCCACCGCTGATTACTCCTGCACTTTGTACCTGTGTGTGTACATTGTGTGCTCTATAAAAATAGGAAATAGTAATTGGTGCAGATATGACTTTGGCCTTGGAAGGTTCCTGTCCCATTGGGATTGATTTAATATGGGGCCCGGGCTCATAAACTGCGCCATCAAAGACTCAAATGTGGGCGTGTCACCATTAACTCTATCACGGACCAAGGTATTAGAAACCAAGGTGAGAGGTTAGTTTTATAATAAACGAATTACCCACAATCCCTGGCTGCAATGTATAATATGTGATTGTGGTGTATGGTTGGTTATTTCCCACAATTCCCGACTGTGGTAGAAGCAATGTGTGTTGTGTTGATTGCTCCCAAACCAATGAAACTCTGGTTCCTCTCCTCATATTAATCTCCAATACACTTGTCACTGGCCGTGCTGACATCTCCTTATTTCTAATTCCTATTGATTTATGGATATTTCTACAGATCTGCCACATTTCAGTGTACAATTAACTCTTTCAGAGCACCACCACTATAGATAGTCGGATAGTTAGTCTTCAAGAGTTCAGGACAAACATGAGGTTAGAAAAGAAGAAATAAGGAAGTAATATCGTACATTCCTACCATATTGTTTGGGAGGCCTTGCAAGAGCGACTGGAGAATGCACAAGATGGCACCACTGTGGTCAGGGTTTTTTGTTGTTTTTTTTCTAGTTGTATTGTGAGTCTCTTCCTTCCATAGTGGCGTAACCAGGACATGAAATTGTATTTTGTTCCATTGTGTGGAAGCCGTTAGAATAAGAGCAGTGAATGAGTCGAGTCTGGCAGCCATGACCAGCTTTATAACTAGGTAAATAAGGCAGCTGCCCAGGTAGTGGACCCTCATTTGTATAACAATAAAAAATCAATTTCAGTTGGTTTATGTTTCACACATAGACCCTGCCTTTACTAACCAGGTGCCATGAGCAAGGGCTTTGGTGGGGAGGAGATGGGTGTAAAGTGGCCGGCTTGCAGTGTGGACATTTACACCCATCTCCTCCCCACCAAAGACCTATATGCGAATTTTAGTGCTGTGAGTTCACGGCTCGCCTCGCTACGTGAGGCTTGCAGGCAATGAGTGCCTTTGGCGCTCATCGCCCAAGTGACGCAAGTTTTAGTGCCTTAATGACTCGCCTCGCTACGGCTCGCCTAAGTGGTCCGAGTTAACGGCGCGCCTCGCTTCGTATGGCTCACAAGCGATGAGCGCCTTCGCCGATCATCGCCTAAGTCGTACACACCACGCAAAGCCTGACCACGTCTCGTTGTTCGACCATTATAATATGGCATTGCTTTGACCTTTAGTACTCATAGCATTAGTAAAGCAGTATTACCATTACAAGTACTACCTGCAATTAGTCATAATTCTCGTGTATATTATGTTTAGGATCTCGAGATAAAGATATCAGGATGTGAGGTAATATATTTATCATCATATTTAGTAGGTTATATTGTGTGATCTTTAGGACAGAGTCCCCTTTTATTAAAGTAAATCATTAATTATACTGTTTACACTGTCCATATAGATTTATAGACTGACTGTGCAGATTATTTGCTTTACTAATGTCCAACTTTCTTTGGTAAAGGATGACGGGCCATTCCAACATGTTGTACGGCTGAGGGGCCATTGTAGTGACTGTGAACTTATTTGCATGTCCCCACCAAGGTTCCCAGAGTGCTGTGCAATAACTGTATTTCTGGGAATTTTTAATTGTTTTACTTGTTTTAGATGTTCAAATGTGACACAAATGTACTATTAATGTACTTTTGCTAATGATTCTCTGAAAATGCTCATTAACATTGTCCATTCCTGAGCTAATCACTTTATCTCTGAAATGATTAAATCTATAAATGAGAAGCAATTTGATTTTGATGTGGGTGTATGTACATGTACAAAAAAACATCGCCCCTCGCTCTCACAACCACTTGAAAGGTAACCTTTGCACTCTGCCTGCGTCTTCAGGGTGTCTTGCTATGTAAGGTCAGAGGTTAATAAAGGGTACTGGTAATAGATGACAAAGCTCTGAGTCCACACCTGTTTGTGTTCGATGCCATTTATCAGCATAGAATATCTGAGTTTAACCATTTCCAGCTAGAATAGTATTGAGAGCAAAAAGAGGTTAATTACTACATAAAGTACTGTGCATTCCTCAGTTTATATGAGAGTAATTGAACATAGCCTAGGAGGCTGTGGGGGAGAGGTAAAAGAATGTCAAAAACAGATGCTTACAAATGTCTCCCTCCCATTCTCAAGCATCCTACCCTGACGGACAAGTCCTTGTACTAAGTCTTAGTAGCCAAGTGTGGTGTCATATGGCCAGAAGGAGCTAAACTTGGTGACTCCTTGATTTACATCCTAGTCCTGTCTTCATGTAAAAGATGGGCCTCTGAGTTGCCCCAAGTCATCGTCACTGCCAAGGAACTCAATCATACTCTGGCCACCATCATATTCTGCCAGCCTCATGCAAACCTTAGTATTTGTACGAGGTATATCCTGTGCCCTGAAGGGAGTCTAGGGGCTCACAGTCACTGTCAGTGAATCTCAATCATACACTGCCCACCATGGTATTCTGTCAGCCTCATGCAAACCTGGTTATGTATAGGTGGTATCTCCTATCTCCTGAAGCTAGTCTAAGTGCTCAGAGTCATTGTCACTGCCATTGAAGCCCAGTCATACCCTGCCCACCATGGTATTCTGGCAGCCTCATGCAATGCTGGTTATGTATATAAGGTATCTCCTGTCTCCTGAAGCTAGTCTAAGTGCTCATTGTCATTGCCATTGAAGCCCAGTCATACCCTGGCCACCATGGTATTCTGGCAGCCTCATGCAATGCTCGTTCTGTATAGGAGGTATCTCCTGTCTCCTGAAGCTAGTCTAAGTGCTCAGAGTCATTGCCATTGAAGCCCAGTCATACTCTGGCCACCATGGTATTCTGGCAGCCTCATGCAATGCTGGTTATGTATAGGAGGTATCTCCTGTCTCCTGAAGCTAGTCTAAGTGCTCATTGTCATTGCCATTGAAGCCCAGTCATACTCTGGCCACCATGGTATTCTGGCAGCCTCATGCAATGCTCGTTCTGTATAGGAGGTATCTCCTGTCTCCTGAAGCTAGTCTAAGTGCTCAGAGTCATTGTCATTGCCATCGAAGCCCAGTCATACCCTGGCCACCATGGTATTCTGGCAGCCTCATGCAATGCTCGTTCTGTATAGGAGGTATCTCCTGTCTCCTGAAGCTAGTCTAAGTGCTCATTGTCATTGCCATTGAAGCCCAGTCATACCCTGCCCACCATGGTATTCTGGCAGCCTCATGCAATGCTCGTTCTGTATAGGAGGTATCTCCTGTCTCCTGAAGCTAGTCTAAGTGCTCATTGTCATTGCCATTGAAGCCCAGTCATACCCTGGCCACCGTGGTATTTTGGCAGCCTCATGCAATGCTGGTTATGTATAGAAGGTATCTCCTGTCTTCTGAAGCTAGTCTAAGTGCTCATTGTCATTGCCATTGAAGCCCAGTCATACCCTGGCCACCATGGTATTCTGGCAGCCTCATGCAAGCCTTGTTACATATAGGAGGTTTCTCCTGAAGAGAATGTCGGTGTAGTTATAATGAGGAGCTTGGCTGTCAGTGAAGAGCTCATCCTGGGCATACAGTTCCTTTGAGTGGACATGATTACATTTTCCAGAATAAAATTAGATTTTTGTGTTTTGATTCAGAACCTCAAAAGTCAATGATCACCCCCTGCTAAGGCTCCTCTTTGTACATAATGATACCTCCCCCAGCCCCAGTGGAGTATCTGTGGTAACATTAATAGTGTGGAGTGAGATGGGCCATATTAATATTCCATGTCAGCATTCGGAAGCTATCGATCCAATGCGGTGTGTCTGATGCATTTGCCTTTATTACACGGGACAGATAAGCGTCAATAACGTCACATTCCCACCTCTCAACCCAAGCCACAGAAACACACAGTGCGTCCATTAACTGCCGAGCTAACGCCAGCTACAGATTAATGGGTGTTTGGCTTGTAATAATGGCCAGGATACTGACACGGCACAAATCTGCTCCTCTTATTTACTCTTACCGCTATACAGATCTCTTCAGTGGACTAATAGCACTTGGGTATTGTCAATCAAGAATGAGGGTCCTGAAATAATACTGGGCAACAGGCAGCCCATGAGCCACATCCGGCCCTCAGGCACTTCCATGTGGCCCCAGCTTGTCCCTCTACAACAATCCACAGTGCATTATGTCTCCTAAAACTAGCAAATAATATTATATACATCCCCTCATGATCTAGTCTTCTATTATCCATTAATTCCATTACTACAGAGATTACTACACAAACCACTATGAGGCCCTTTAAAGGACTCGGTACGATTCCCCATTATCTATACATCAATCACCAATTACTTCCTATTAAAAATTAGCAATTAATTCTTTGCTACCGAGATTCTATTATTTTGCTTTGGGTAAAAAATTAAATAAAGCTGTGAGCTCATGTTAAGGACTTGGGGGAAGCATATGAGACCCTATAAATAGGTTGTACTGGTGAAAGAACCATCAGCAGAGGTTATACATATGGTAGAATTAAAAATGTTATGTAACAAAAATGTAATGTTATAATTTCCTACTGAAAACTAACATAGAAGTCTTCCTGATCCACCCACAAGACTATATTGTAATCTTCTTGTGCAGGCGACTGCGTGGGATGCAACGTCTCTGACAAACCTTTCTAGGAATTCTAGGTCTCTAGTGAATATATTGGGCTTTCAGATAGTACATTCAGCTCCAAATGGTAATTTTATTATTATTATTATTATTATTATGGGATTTCTTGCACAACACAGAATGGGAATTATTTTAATTGATAAGTATATGTAGGACAGACACGTCGCTGCTTCTACTTCTGTAAATATTCAGACGTTTGTTCTGGGGACACGTCCAGAGGAGGGCTCGGCCAGTTTCTTGTTGCTTCACGCTCAACACTTTGAAAGCGACTTAATTGATCCTTTAAGGAATGTGCAATAGATAAACATCACAGACCTCTTTCTATTTAGACTCATCCCCATACTGCCCCAGACATTGTTTTAATATCTCAGACTCATTTCTTTTGTAGTTTCAACATCTCTGAAAGTATCTCTGGGCTCTGTTGTCTCCTCCTTGGACATAACACAGCCAGTCTTCAACTTATTAATAACTTTCCTATTTTGTCCTCAATAGAATAAAATAATTAAATAATATATATATTTTTAAAACATAATTTAGCATATGGTGGGCAAAAGAGTGAAAGAAGCTCCCACCATACAGAATGCAGTAAATAAATAGCACATTTCTGTTCACATTTGAATATGTAAAAATAAGTAAAAAGAAAACATTTTTTTGCTCAGAATTTCCCAGAAATATAGTTATTGCACTGCACTCTGGGAAAGTGGGCAGGGACATGCAAATGAGCGCACCATTCTGAGCAGAATTTACACTTTATAATTGCTCTTTTTTTAACTATGTGCAATTGTAATGTTTTTGTAACTTTGTGATTTTCCCCCCACCTACTATGTCAGGCAGCCCCTTGGTTTCCTTTAGTATGTGTCATAGGCTATTCAGAGCTTCAGATAAAAGCACCATATACCCCAGACAGCTGCCCGGGGCAGGGTCTCCTCCTCCTGTAGTGTTGGAACCGACCCGTCTACTAACACCGCCATAAACCTGGAAATGATGTGATCATAAACCATCTAACAGTTGGATAAAAGTGCTGTATAAATGTGAAAAAATAGATAAACTAAAAGTGTAACATAACATAGTAACATAGTGTAACATAAAATGCTTATTTTCACTTTGAAGAAGTATTTGCAGATTTTGAGCAATTTGCAAAAAAGAGTTCAGAACGGATATTTGTAAAAATCACCATTTTTATAACGCGCCCTATAGCTCTCATCGTTGGGGGTATTTTTAGGCATTAATTCTATTTCAAGGTATGAGATAAGCAGTAAATGTATTTATTTTAGTAGTAGAACAAGTTATATGGTAAAAAATATTATAAAGTTTCTTCAGAAAGAGTAAACATTTATATATATATATATATATATATATATATTAGCATTGATTATTATAATTAATTATTAAAATGTATAATTCCGATATTTATAAAGAATAGTAATAAAAATATTTTGTTTATATTTTACATTAATATGTTTTTTTATTATTTCCTTTTAAGGGTATTTTATATAAATTAATATTTAATATAAGTAATATTGAACAAGTTGTATGATAGAAAACATTGTGAGGTTTTTTGTGAACAAAGTAAACATTTATATATATTATTTTTTTGCAGTGATTATTAATTATTAAAATTAATATTTAATAATAAAAATATTTAAAAATGAATAATGATAATAATAATAAATATTTAAATTGTTATTATTATTTCCTTTTTAACTGTATTTCATGTGACTTAAAGCCTTATTAAATTGTGATTCTGTAAATTGAATAGGGCTCTATATAAGCACAGAGCATATTTTATTTACAGAAGTGTTCAGTTAGTGATCTTCTATCCAAAAGCAAGGTCTTCACTAACTAAAAACTTCTGCAAAAAAAATATGCTCTGTGCTTTTAAATTTACAGAATCACAATTTAATAAGGCTGTTAATATTTAATATTAGTAATATTTTAAATATTTTATATCTTATTTATACTTTTATTATTATTTCGGTTATTGCACTATTTTGTTTAACCATGTTCCATATAGCTACATTTTTTTTCTAAATATTTATATATTTATATTTATCCAAATTCTCTTTATAATACATTTTGACATATACTTTATGTTTTCATGGCTGCATGAGCACCAGTGAAGGGTATTTCATATAAAATCTTTATTTAATATTAGTAATATTTTAATTATTTTATATTTTACTTTAACTTTTATTAGTATTACATTTATTACACTATTTTGTTTACCTTGTTTCATTTATTTACATTATCAGTGGTACAGTTTTCTTTAAATTTAAATATATATATATATATATATATATATTCATTCATTCACCTAAATTTATAATGCATTTTGATATATAATTTATGTGTTAATAAAAATAACTTTTATTGTTACAAGTCAGACACATTAGTACTTCCTTGCCCGTGAGTAGCACCCCAGAGGTGGCTGCATGAGCGCTCCTGAATGCCCTGCTACATAAATAAGGGTCTGTAACAGCCAGGCCAGGTGGGCACTGGATTGCCCCCTCACACGATCCCCTTTGATGTGTTATGTACACACTCTGCTCCTCCTCTGCCCTGGGGCTCTGATCATAAAATCCCAACAAACAAAGACAAAAACATCGAGTCATTGGAGCTATGAGCACAAACCGCCTGCTCTGATTCCCCTATAAATGTTTAAAGTGATAGCAGGCAGCATAATAACAGAGGAGCCCTGGATTTAGGCTCCAGATGGTGAAGAGATCACACAGATCATATCTCTGGCTCATCTGCCCTTAGGACTCTCCCACATACATCACAGGCTGCCCACCTGTCTGATCAGGCTGCTGCTTCTTATCATCACTGAACACCGCAGAGGGAGGCTAGTGCACTAAACACCGCAGAGGGAGGCTACAGTGGTGATTCAGTGCAGCTCTATGTGATGCTTAGTGCATCTGGCCCTCTGTCTTTATACTCCGTCATACTGTCTCTTATCTCACTCACATCGTCTCTTTAACTCACTCATTTTCATTCCCTGCCTCATAGTCACACAGGCGCGGCCATTCAGACTTGTGCGCCCCCCAATCACAGCTCCTCCTGTCACCTTTCTATGGTTCATATATATATGTATAATATACAGTATGTAGTATATCAGAGTGTCACTATATAGTCATTTCTGTGCATATACAAACATAGGGCCACATTCAATTGGCCAAAGTAAGTGAGGTCGCCGGCAAATTTGCTATTCAATTGGCGTCTTTTTGCAGGCTCGGATTGGGTTACGAGTTACGAGCTTGAAAAGATGGCGACCATCAAACTCGTAACTTACAGCCTTCAGAATCCTTTGATCTGTCACTTTTGCAGGGCTAAAATCGCAAATCGCTGTTCAATTGCTCAATTTCCCCAAGCTCGCAAACGTAAACACATTTGTAAACCGCCAATAACTGTCCAATGAGTGCTAGCAAGGGGGTTAAACACCTATTTGTAGCACTGTAAATACAAATATAAGATCAGTACTGCACTGTAAATTACGGGGAAAGCGATGACAGACATTAGAATTAATTGCACAACAGTCTGAAGCCCGCAAATTGGCAGGAAATACATTTTAATTTTATGTGTCATTTTGGGGTTAAATCGGTCTCAGGTATCAATGAGTTAATACATATCAGGCCACCCACATGGACTAGAACAGTATTGGCATTTATTGTCATAATTCTGTATTTTCCATGTTTTGCGAGTCTGATCGCATATCGGACCCCCAAACCAAATTGAATGACAACATATTTTTCTGCCGTAATTCAGATAGTCTCATTTCCTATTGGCTGTTTAGAATGGGAGGCTACGGGCTTGCTAAATTGATCATGTTCCCACCCTCAACTGCTCAAAAACAGTGCATTGTTTACGATCTTCGCTTCAAGCCCACAACTTACGAGCTTGAGCACTTGAATAGCCTCGCAATTGGAGACCAACGGGAGCCCGCAGCACACCCGGACTTGGAATTGAATGTGGCCCATACTCAGGAACCCTGATGCCCCTGAAAATGTGGAGTTAGTAACATAGCTAAATAAAATATAACTTTTATTACTACATTTATTACAAATATTTTACAAATTGTAATAAATTGATAATAAAAGTTATGTTTTATTTAATTATGTTATTCGGCAACTCCTATTTTAGTAAATTCATTTAAATACGTTACTGATTCCTGTTTTAATGAATTGATAAAAAAAAGTTATTGCTAAACTTGTTCTATTCGTGTTGTATATACTCACCCGTTCCCTGTTTCTATCACTGCATCCCACCCCCACCTGTATATCAGTATTACTCTTTGTCATGATTTACCCTTAATCGTAGGGGCAGTTGGCACTGTAGTATTATTGTCTTTCCTGTTAATGTGTCACCCTATTACTCACTCTTATTCTAATTATCAAAATTATAAATTTATATTAAAGATATGTATAAGTTGTGAATAATAATAATAAGATGGGCCTTTTTTTCCGTATTATTTTGCGTAGTAGTAGTGGAGGTGACCGTAGCCCCCAGGGGTACTCATTGTGATACTAGTTACTGTAAGTGGGCAGGGCGGGCTGTCACTTTTTCTTTATTTGCCTTGTAAAGCTTTCACTTTGTAGTACTGGGGCTTTAAGGAGATTGACTCTTGTGTTGTGTACAGTGTTTTGTACAGTACCTTATAGAGTGTTTAGTATGTTCAGTACCATGTATTATACAGTTATTAGTATGTTCAGTACCTTGTATTATACAGTTATTAGTATGTTCAGTACCTTGTGTTATACAGTTATTAGTATGTTCAGTACCTTGTATTATACAGTTATTAGTATGTTCAGTACCTTGTATTATACAGTTATTAGTATGTTCAGTCCCTTGTATTATACAGTTATTAGTATGTTCAGTACCATGTATTATACAGTTATTAGTATGTTCAGTACCTTGTACTATACAGTTATTAGTATGTTCAGTCCCATGTATTATACAGTTATTAGTATGTTCAGTCCCTTGTATTATACAGTTATTAGTATGTTCAGTACCATGTACTATACAGTTATTAGTATGTTCAGTACCTTGTATTATACAGTTATTAGTATGTTCAGTACCTTGTATTATACAGTTATTAGTATGTTCAGTCCCTTGTATTATACAGTTATTAGTATGTTCAGTACCTTGTACTATACAGTTATTAGTATGTTCAGTCCCTTGTATTATACAGTTATTAGTATGTTCAGTCCCTTGTATTATACAGTTATTAGTATGTTCAGTACCTTGTATTATACAGTTATTAGTATGTTCAGTACCTTGTATTATACAGTTATTAGTATGTTCAGCGCCTTGTATTATACAGTTATTAGTATGTTCAGTACCTTGTATTATACAGTTATTAGTATGTTCAGCGCCTTGTATTATACAGTCATTAGTATGTTCAGTACCTTGTATTATACAGTTATTAGTATGTTCAGTACCTTGTATTATACAGTTATTAGTATGTTCAGTACCATGTATTATACAGTTATTAGTATGTTCAGTACCTTGTATTATACAGGTATCAGTATGTTCAGTACCTTGTATTATACAGTTATTAGTATGTTCAGCGCCTTGTATTATACAGTCATTAGTATGTTCAGTACCTTGTATTATACAGTTATTAGTATGTTCAGTACCTTGTACTATACAGTTATTAGTATGTTCAGTACCTTGTATTATACAGTTATTAGTATGTTCAGTACCTTGTACAATACAGTCATTAGTATGTTCAGTACCATGTATTATACAGTTATTAGTATGTTCAGTACCATGTATTATACAGTCATTAGTATGTTCAGTACCTTGTATTATACAGTTATTAGTATGTTCAGTACCTTGTATTATACAGTCGTTAGTATGTTCAGTACCTTGTATTATACAGTTATTAGTATGTTCAGTACCTTGTATTATACAGTTATTAGTATGTTCAGTACCATGTACTATACAGTTATTAGTATGTTCAGTACCATGTATTATACAGTTATTAGTATGTTCAGTACCTTGTATTATACAGTTATTAGTATGTTCAGCACCATGTATTATACAGTTATTAGTATGTTCAGTTCCCTGTACTATACAGTCATTAGTATGTTCAGTCCCTTGTATTATACAGTTATTAGTATGTTCAGTACCTTGTATTATACAGTTATTAGTATGTTCAGTCCCTTGTATTATACAGTTATTAGTATGTTCAGTACCTTGTATTATACAGTTATTAGTATGTTCAGTACCTTGTATTATACAGATATTAGTATGTTCAGTACCATGTATTATACAGTTATTAGTATGTTCAGTACCTTGTATTATACAGTTATTAGTATGTTCAGTACCTTGTATTATACAGTTATTAGTATGTTCAGTCCCTTGTATTATACAGTTATTAGTATGTTCAGTACCTTGTATTATACAGTTATTAGTATGTTCAGTACCTTGTACTATACAGTTATTAGTATGTTCAGTACCATGTATTATACAGTTATTAGTATGTTCAGTTCCTTGTATTATGCAGTTATTAGTATGTTCAGTATCTTGTATTATACAGTTATTAGTATGTTCAGTACCTTGTATTATACAGTTATTAGTATGTTCAGTACCTTGTATTATACAGTTATTAGTATGTTCAGTACCTTGTATTATGCAGTTATTAGTATGTTCAGTACCTTGTATTATACAGTTATTAGTATGTTCAGTACCTTGTATTATGCAGTTATTAGTATGTTCAGTACCTTGTATTATGCAGTTATTAGTATGTTCAGTTCCTTGTATTATACAGTTATTAGTATGTTCAGTACCATGTATTATACAGTTATTAGTATGTTCAGTACCTTGTATTATACAGTTATTAGTATGTTCAGTTCCTTGTATTATACAGTTATTAGTATGTTCAGTACCTGGTATTATACAGTTATTAGTATGTTCAGTACCTTGTATTATACAGTTATTAGTATGTTCAGTACCTTGTACTATACAGTTATTAGTATGTTCATTACCTTGTATTATACAGTTATTAGTATGTTCAGTACCTTGTATTATACCGTTATTAGTATGTTCAGTACCTTGTATTATACAGTTATTAGTATGTTCAGTACCTTGTATTATACAGTTATTAGTATGTTCAGTACCTTGTATTATACAGTTATTAGTATGTTCAGTACCTTGTACTATACAGTTATTAGTATGTTCAGTACCTTGTATTATACAGTTATTAGTATGTTCAGTACCTTGTATTATACAGTTATTAGTATGTTTAGTACCATGTACAATACAGTCATTAGTATGCTCAGTACCTTGTATTATACAGTTATTAGTATGTTTAGTACCATGTACAATACAGTTATTAGTATGTTCAGTACCTTGTATTATACAGTTATTAGTATGTTCAGTACCTTGTACTATACAGTTATTAGTATGTTCAGTCCCTTGTATTATACAGTTATTAGTTTGTTCAGTACCTTGTATTATACAGTTATTAGTATGTTCAGTACCTTGTATTATACAGTTATTAGTATGTTCAGCACCTTGTATTATACAGTTATTAGTATGTTCAGTCCCTTGTACTATACAGTTATTAGTATGTTCAGTACCTTGTATTATACAGTTATTAGTATGTTCAGCGCCTTGTACTATACAGTTATTAGTATGTTCAGTACCTTGTATTATACAGTTATTAGTATGTTCAGTCCCTTGTATTATACAGTTATTAGTATGTTCAGTACCTTGTATTATACAGTTATTAGTATGTTCAGCGCCTTGTAATATACAGTTATTAGTATGTTCAGTCCCTTGTATTATACAGTTATTAGTATGTTCAGTACCTTGTATTATACAGTTATTAGTATGTTCAGTACCATGTATTATACAGTCATTAGTATGTTCAGTACCTTGTATTATACAGTTATTAGTATGTTCAGTACCTTGTATTATACAGTTATTAGTATGTTCAGCACCTTGTATTATACAGTTATTAGTATGTTCAGTACCTTGTATTATACAGTCATTAGTATGTTCAGTACCTTGTATTATACAGTTATTAGTATGTTCAGTACCTTGTATTATACAGTCATTAGTATGTTCAGTACCTTGTACTATACATGTATTAGTATGTTCATTACCTTGTATTATACAGTTATTAGTATGTTCAGTACCATGTACTATACAGTTATTAGTATGTTCAGTACCATGTACTATACAGTTATTAGTATGTTCAGTACCATGTATTATACAGTTATTAGTATGTTCATTACCTTGTATTGTACAGTTATTAGTATGTTCAGTACCATGTATTATACAGTTATTAGTATGTTCAGTACCTTGTATTATACAGTTATTAGTATGTTCAGTACCATGTACTATACAGTTATTAGTATGTTCAGTACCATGTATTATACAGTTATTAGTATGTTCAGTACCTTGTATTATACAGTTATTAGTATGTTCAGTACCATGTATTATACAGTTATTAGTATGTTCAGTACCTTGTATTATACAGTCATTAGTATGTTCAGTACCATGTATTATACAGTTATTAGTATGTTCAGTACCTTGTATTATACAGTTATTAGTATGTTCAGTCCCTTGTATTATACAGTCATTAGTATGTTCAGTCCCTTGTATTATACAGTTATTAGTATGTTCAGTACCTTGTACTATACAGTTATTAGTATGTTCAGCGCCTTGTATTATACAGTTATTAGTATGTTCAGTACCTTGTATTATACAGTTATTAGTATGTTCAGTACCTTGTATTATACAGTTATTAGTATGTTCAGTACCTTGTATTATACAGTTATTAGTATGTTCAGTACCTTGTATTATACAGTTATTAGTATGTTCAGCGCCTTGTGTTATACAGTTATTAGTATGTTAAGTACCTTGTACAATACAGTTATTAGTATGTTCAGAACCTTGTATTATACTGTCATTAGTATGTTCAGTACCTTGTATTATACAGTTATTAGTATGTTCAGTACCATGTATTATACAGTCATTAGTATGTTCAGTACCTTGTATTATACAGTTATTAGTATGTTCAGTACCATGTACTTTACAGTTATTAGTATGTTCAGTACCTTATACAGTTATTAGTATGTTCAGTACCATGTATTATACAGTTATTAGTATGTTCAGTACCTTGTACTATACAGTTATTAGTATGTTCAGTACCTTATACAGTTATTAGTATGTTCCGTACCATGTATTATACAGTTATTAGTATGTTCAGTACCTTGTATTATACAGTCATTAGTATGTTCAGTACCTTGTACTATACAGTTATTAGTATGTTCAGTCCCTTGTATTATACAGTTATTAGTATGTTCAGTACCATGTATTATACAGTTATTAGTATGTTCAGTACCTTGTATTATACAGTCATTAGTATGTTCAGTACCTTGTATTATACAGTTATTAGTATGTTCAGTACCTTGTATTATACAGTTATTAGTATGTTCAGTCCCTTGTATTATACAGTTATTAGTATGTTCAGTACCTTGTATTATACAGTTATTAGTATGTTCAGTTCCTTGTATTATACAGTTATTAGTATGTTCAGTACCTGGTATTATACAGTTATTAGTATGTTCAGTACCATGTATTATACAGTTATTAGTATGTTCAGTACCTTGTACTTTACAGTTATTAGTATGTTCAGTACCTTATACAGTTATTAGTATGTTCAGTACCATGTATTATACAGTTATTAGTATGTTCAGTACCTTGTACTATACAGTTATTAGTATGTTCAGTACCTTATACAGTTATTAGTATGTTCAGTACCATGTATTATACAGTTATTAGTATGTTCAGTACCTTGTATTATACAGTCATTAGTATGTTCAGTACCTTGTACTATACAGTTATTAGTATGTTCAGTCCCTTGTATTATACAGTTATTAGTATGTTCAGTACCATGTATTATACAGTTATTAGTATGTTCAGTACCTTGTATTATACAGTCATTAGTATGTTCAGTACCTTGTATTATACAGTTATTAGTATGTTCAGTATCTTGTATTATACAGTTATTAGTATGTTCAGCGCCTTGTATTATACAGTTATTAGTATGTTCAGTCCCTTGTATTATACAGTTATTAGTATGTTCAGTACCTTGTATTATACAGTCATTAGTATGTTCAGTACCATGTATTATACAGTTATTAGTATGTTCAGTACCTTGTATTATACAGTTATTAGTATGTTCAGTCCCTTGTATTATACAGTCATTAGTATGTTCAGTCCCTTGTATTATACAGTTATTAGTATGTTCAGTACCTTGTACTATACAGTTATTAGTATGTTCAGCGCCTTGTATTATACAGTTATTAGTATGTTCAGTACCTTGTATTATACAGTTATTAGTATGTTCAGTACCTTGTATTATACAGTTATTAGTATGTTCAGTACCTTGTATTATACAGTTATTAGTATGTTCAGTACCTTGTATTATACAGTTATTAGTATGTTCAGCGCCTTGTGTTATACAGTTATTAGTATGTTAAGTACCTTGTACAATACAGTTATTAGTATGTTCAGAACCTTGTATTATACTGTCATTAGTATGTTCAGTACCTTGTATTATACAGTTATTAGTATGTTCAGTACCATGTATTATACAGTCATTAGTATGTTCAGTACCTTGTATTATACAGTTATTAGTATGTTCAGTACCATGTACTTTACAGTTATTAGTATGTTCAGTACCTTATACAGTTATTAGTATGTTCAGTACCATGTATTATACAGTTATTAGTATGTTCAGTACCTTGTAATATACAGGTTATTAGTATGTTCAGTACCTTATACAGTTATTAGTATGTTCCGTACCATGTATTATACAGTTATTAGTATGTTCAGTACCTTGTATTATACAGTCATTAGTATGTTCAGTACCTTGTACTATACAGTTATTAGTATGTTCAGTCCCTTGTATTATACAGTTATTAGTATGTTCAGTACCATGTATTATACAGTTATTAGTATGTTCAGTACCTTGTATTATACAGTCATTAGTATGTTCAGTACCTTGTATTATACAGTTATTAGTATGTTCAGTACCTTGTATTATACAGTTATTAGTATGTTCAGTCCCTTGTATTATACAGTTATTAGTATGTTCAGTACCTTGTATTATACAGTTATTAGTATGTTCAGTTCCTTGTATTATACAGTTATTAGTATGTTCAGTACCTGGTATTATACAGTTATTAGTATGTTCAGTACCATGTATTATACAGTTATTAGTATGTTCAGTACCTTGTACTTTACAGTTATTAGTATGTTCAGTACCTTATACAGTTATTAGTATGTTCAGTACCATGTATTATACAGTTATTAGTATGTTCAGTACCTTGTATTATACAGTCATTAGTATGTTCAGTACCTTGTACTATACAGTTATTAGTATGTTCAGTCCCTTGTATTATACAGTTATTAGTATGTTCAGTACCATGTATTATACAGTTATTAGTATGTTCAGTACCTTGTATTATACAGTCATTAGTATGTTCAGTACCTTGTATTATACAGTTATTAGTATGTTCAGTATCTTGTATTATACAGTTATTAGTATGTTCAGCGCCTTGTATTATACAGTTATTAGTATGTTCAGTCCCTTGTATTATACAGTTATTAGTATGTTCAGTACCTTGTATTATACAGTCATTAGTATGTTCAGTACCTTGTATTATACAGTTATTAGTATGTTCAGTACCTTGTATTATACAGTCATTAGTATGTTCAGTTCCTTGTATTATACAGTTATTAGTATGTTCAGTACCTTGTATTATACAGTTATTAGTATGTTCAGCACCTTGTGTTATACAGTTATTAGTATGTTCAGTCCCTTGTACTATACAGTTATTAGTATGTTCAGTACCTTGTATTATACAGTTATTAGTATGTTCAGTGCCTTGTATTATACAGTTATTAGTATGTTCAGCACCTTGTACTATACAGTTATTAGTATGTTCAGTACCTTGTATTATACAGTTATTAGTATGTTCAGTCCCTTGTATTATACAGTTATTAGTATGTTCAGTACCTTGTATTATACAGTTATTAGTATGTTCAGCGCCTTGTAATATACAGTTATTAGTATGTTCAGTCCCTTGTATTATACAGTTATTAGTATGTCCAGTCCCTTGTATTATACAGTTATTAGTATGTTTAGTACCATGTACAATACAGTCATTAGTATGTTCAGTACCATGTATTATACAGTTATTAGTATGTTCAGTACCTTGTATTATACAGTCATTAGTATGTTCAGTACCATGTATTATACAGTTATTAGTATGTTCAGTACCTTGTATTATACAGTCATTAGTATGTTCAGTACCATGTATTATACAGTTATTAGTATGTTCAGTACCTTGTATTATACAGTTATTAGTATGTTCAGTCCCTTGTATTATACAGTCATTAGTATGTTCAGTCCCTTGTATTATACAGTTATTAGTATGTTCAGTACCTTGTACTATACAGTTATTAGTATGTTCAGCGCCTTGTATTATACAGTTATTAGTATGTTCAGTACCTTGTATTATACAGTTATTAGTATGTTCAGTACCTTGTATTATGCAGTTATTAGTATGTTCAGTACCTTGTATTATACAGTTATTAGTATGTTCAGTACCTTGTATTATACAGTTATTAGTATGTTCAGCGCCTTGTATTATACAGTTATTAGTATGTTAAGTACCTTGTACAATACAGTTATTAGTATGTTCAGAACCTTGTATTATACTGTCATTAGTATGTTCAGTACCTTGTATTATACAGTTATTAGTATGTTCAGTACCTTGTAATACAGTCATTAGTATGTTCAGTACCTTGTATTATACAGTTATTAGTATGTTCAGTACCTTGTATTATACAGTTATTAGTATGTTCAGTACCATGTACTATACAGTTATTAGTATGTTCAGTACCATGTATTATACAGTTATTAGTATGTTCAGTACCTTGTATTATACAGTTATTAGTATGTTCAGCACCATGTATTATACAGTTATTAGTATGTTCATTTCCTTGTACTATACAGTCATTAGTATGTTCAGTCCCTTGTATTATACAGTTATTAGTATGTTCAGTACCTTGTACTATACAGTTATTAGTATGTTCAGCGCCTTGTATTATACAGTTATTAGTATGTTCAGTACCTTGTATTATACAGTTATTAGTATGTTCAGTACCTTGTACTATACAGTTATTAGTATGTTCAGTACCTTGTATTATACAGTTATTAGTATGTTCAGTACCTTGTATTATACAGTTATTAGTATGTTTAGTACCTTGTATTATACAGTTATTAGTATGTTCAGTACCATGTATTATACAGTTATTAGTATGTTCAGTACCTTGTATTATACAGTCATTAGTATGTTCAGTACCATGTATTATACAGTTATTAGTATGTTCAGTACCTTGTATTATACAGTTATTAGTATGTTCAGTCCCTTGTATTATACAGTCATTAGTATGTTCAGCACCTTGTATTATACAGTTATTAGTATGTTCAGTACCTTGTACTATACAGTTATTAGTATGTTCAGCGCCTTGTATTATACAGTTATTAGTATGTTCAGTACCTTGTATTATACAGTTATTAGTATGTTCAGTACCTTGTATTATGCAGTTATTAGTATGTTCAGTACCTTGTATTATACAGTTATTAGTATGTTCAGTACCTTGTATTATACAGTTATTAGTATGTTCAGCGCCTTGTATTATACAGTTATTAGTATGTTAAGTACCTTGTACAATACAGTTATTAGTATGTTCAGAACCTTGTATTATACTGTCATTTAGTATGTTCAGTACCTTGTATTATACAGTTATTAGTATGTTCAGTACCATGTATTATACAGTCATTAGTATGTTCAGTACCTTGTATTATACAGTTATTAGTATGTTCAGTACCATGTACTTTACAGTTATTAGTATGTTCAGTACCTTATACAGTTATTAGTATGTTCAGTACCATGTATTATACAGTTATTAGTATGTTCAGTACCTTGTACTATACAGTTATTAGTATGTTCAGTACCTTATACAGTTATTAGTATGTTCAGTACCATGTATTATACAGTTATTAGTATGTTCAGTACCTTGTATTATACAGTCATTAGTATGTTCAGTACCTTGTACTATACAGTTATTAGTATGTTCAGTCCCTTGTATTATACAGTTATTAGTATGTTCAGTACCATGTATTATACAGTTATTAGTATGTTCAGTACCTTGTATTATACAGTCATTAGTATGTTCAGTACCTTGTATTATACAGTTATTAGTATGTTCAGTACCTTGTATTATACAGTTATTAGTATGTTCAGCGCCTTGTATTATACAGTTATTAGTATGTTCAGTACCTTGTATTATACAGTTATTAGTATGTTCAGTCCCTTGTATTATACAGTCATTAGTATGTTCAGTACCTGGTATTATACAGTTATTAGTATGTTCAGTATCTTGTATTATACAGTTATTAGTATGTTCAGCGCCTTGTATTATACAGTTATTAGTATGTTCAGTCCCTTGTATTATACAGTCATTAGTATGTTCAGTACCTTGTATTATACAGTTATTAGTATGTTCAGTTCCTTGTATTATACAGTTATTAGTATGTTCAGTACCTTGTATTATACAGTTATTAGTATGTTCAGCACCTTGTGTTATACAGTTATTAGTATGTTCAGTCCCTTGTACTATACAGTTATTAGTATGTTCAGTACCTTGTATTATACAGTTATTAGTATGTTCAGTGCCTTGTATTATACAGTTATTAGTATGTTCAGCACCTTGTACTATACAGTATTAGTATGTTCAGTACCTTGTATTATACAGTTATTAGTATGTTCAGTCCCTTGTATTATACAGTTATTAGTATGTTCAGTACCTTGTATTATACAGTTATTAGTATGTTCAGCGCCTTGTATTATACAGTTATTAGTATGTTCAGTCCCTTGTATTATACAGTTATTAGTATGTCCAGTCCCTTGTATTATACAGTTATTAGTATGTTTAGTACCATGTACAATACAGTCATTAGTATGTTCAGTACCATGTATTATACCGTTATTAGTATGTTCAGTACCTTGTATTATACAGTCATTAGTATGTTCAGTACCATGTATTATACAGTTATTAGTATGTTCAGTACCTTGTATTATACAGTCATTAGTATGTTCAGTACCATGTATATACAGTTATTAGTATGTTCAGTACCTTGTATTATACAGTTATTAGTATGTTCAGTCCCTTGTATTATACAGTCATTAGTATGTTCAGTCCCTTGTATTATACAGTTATTAGTATGTTCAGTCCCTTGTACTATACAGTTATTAGTATGTTCAGCGCCTTGTATTATACAGTTATTAGTATGTTCAGTACCTTGTATTATACAGTTATTAGTATGTTCAGTACCTTGTATTATACAGTTATTAGTATGTTCAGTACCTTGTATTATACAGTTATTAGTATGTTCAGTACCTTGTATTATACAGTTATTAGTATGTTCAGCGCCTTGTATTATACAGTTATTAGTATGTTAAGTACCTTGTACAATACAGTTATTAGTATGTTCAGAACCTTGTATTATACTGTCATTAGTATGTTCAGTACCTTGTATTATACAGTTATTAGTATGTTCAGTACCTTGTATTATACAGTCATTAGTATGTTCAGTACCTTGTATTATACAGTTATTAGTATGTTCAGTACCTTGTATTATACAGTTATTAGTATGTTCAGTACCATGTACTATACAGTTATTAGTATGTTCAGTACCTTGTATTATACAGTTATTAGTATGTTCAGTACCTTGTATTATACAGTTATTAGTATGTTCAGCACCATGTATTATACAGTTATTAGTATGTTCAGTTCCTTGTACTATACAGTCATTAGTATGTTCAGTCCCTTGTATTATACAGTTATTAGTATGTTCAGTACCTTGTACTATACAGTTATTAGTATGTTCAGCGCCTTGTATTATACAGTTATTAGTATGTTCAGTACCTTGTATTATACAGTTATTAGTATGTTCAGTACCTTGTATTATACAGTTATTAGTATGTTCAGTACCTTGTATTATACAGTTATTAGTATGTTCAGTACCTTGTATTATACAGTTATTAGTATGTTTAGTACCTTGTATTATACAGTTATTAGTATGTTCAGTACCATGTATTATACAGTTATTAGTATGTTCAGTACCTTGTATTATACAGTCATTAGTATGTTCAGTACCATGTATTATACAGTTATTAGTATGTTCAGTACCTTGTATTATACAGTTATTAGTATGTTCAGTCCCTTGTATTATACAGTCATTAGTATGTTCAGTCCCTTGTATTATACAGTTATTAGTATGTTCAGTACCTTGTACTATACAGTTATTAGTATGTTCAGCGCCTTGTATTATACAGTTATAAGTATGTTCAGTACCTTGTATTATACAGTTATTAGTATGTTCAGTACCTTGTATTATGCAGTTATTAGTATGTTCAGTACCTTGTATTATACAGTTATTAGTATGTTCAGTACCTTGTATTATACAGTTATTAGTATGTTCAGCGCCTTGTGTTATACAGTTATTAGTATGTTAAGTACCTTGTACAATACAGTTATTAGTATGTTCAGAACCTTGTATTATACTGTCATTAGTATGTTCAGTACCTTGTATTATACAGTTATTAGTATGTTCAGTACCATGTATTATACAGTCATTAGTATGTTCAGTACCTTGTATTATACAGTTATTAGTATGTTCAGTACCATGTACTTTACAGTTATTAGTATGTTCAGTACCTTATACAGTTATTAGTATGTTCAGTACCATGTATTATACAGTTATTAGTATGTTCAGTACCTTGTACTATACAGTTATTAGTATGTTCAGTACCTTATACAGTTATTAGTATGTTCAGTACCATGTATTATACAGTTATTAGTATGTTCAGTACCTTGTATTATACAGTCATTAGTATGTTCAGTACCTTGTACTATACAGTTATTAGTATGTTCAGTCCCTTGTATTATACAGTTATTAGTATGTTCAGTACCATGTATTATACAGTTATTAGTATGTTCAGTACCTTGTATTATACAGTCATTAGTATGTTCAGTACCTTGTATTATACAGTTATTAGTATGTTCAGTACCTTGTATTATACAGTTATTAGTATTTTCAGTCCCTTGTATTATACAGTTATTAGTATGTTCAGTACCTTGTATTATACAGTTATTAGTAAGTTCAGTACCTTGTATTATACAGTTATTAGTATGTTCAGTACCTGGTATTATACAGTTATTAGTATGTTCAGTACCATGTATTATACAGTTATTAGTATGTTCAGTACCTTGTACTTTACAGTTATTAGTATGTTCAGTACCCTTATACAGTTATTAGTATGTTCAGTACCATGTATTATACAGTTATTAGTTATGTTCAGTACCTTGTACTATACA